>JANIJG010009925.1:104169-116527 GCA_024611175.1 Megaceryle torquata
GAAATAAATGAGGAATGTAGCCTCTGCTTTGACATCCATTTTGTTTATAGGCAATCAAATCCTTTCTATTCCTTTATCCACTGTGCTGTGCCTTGATAACAAGAACCTCCAGCTCCAGGCTATACAAAGAATACTGCAGAAGGCAACAGCAAAACCCTTACTTGCTGCCTGGGACTGGTTTCTGTGCTAAAAGCTGGCACAATCTCCCCTCTGCTTTTCCACTTAGAGTTTCTCTAATGCTTTCTGTTTAAACAAGAACAAGCCTTACTTATTCTTAGAAAATTCTTATTTCTTAGAAAAGTTGCTGGGTCACCCATAAGCCCAAATTTAAGTTCTGCTGGAAAAGGCTTCTCTGCAGACTGCATCTGAAAACTGCCCACTCTCAAATCCCACTTCCTATCCCAAAGCACTTTGAGGAAGTTTGGATACACATCTGAACTTTTCAGCTTGATGTAGTCTCTCCCTGTGACTCATAGAAATGTTTCCATGAATATTTAATATTTTTTTAAGTTCCAAAAGAAAAAAAAAGGCTTAAATAGGGAAAGAAAAAGACTCAAACAAATACCATAGCTGCCAACATCTTGTGACAGAAAGTCAATAGCTTTTAAATCTGCATAAAATTACATACATTTCCATGAAATTACCTGCATTTGCATATAGTGATGCTTGATTTTACAAGGGACTTGCAGCTCCTCCCCAAGTCTCCCCAAACCATGGCTTCTCCCACTGGCCCAGCAATGCATAAATTCTGTTATTTTTGAGCTCTGCAGGCACTGGGAAAATCCAGGAAGGGATTTCTGGGGCTTTTCCACAGCCCAGTGGAAATTTCTGTCTGACCGGTGACAGGGGACAAGCAGCTTCAGGAAGTGTCCCTAAGATCTCTCCCCTTCTCCTTGCCCATCTCTTCCTCTCCTTCTTGGCAGTCGCAGAAGGCCAAGGAGGACAACTTCTAGCATGCAGAAAAGTCTGTCTTTCTCCTTCCTATCCCTGTTCCTCATCATATGCAATGAGGAGGTGGTGCCCATAGCATCACCAACTTGGTGTTGTCTCTGGTCCTTGGAGGGATCAGGGATCCCCCTCAGACCCTCATGAGCTGAAGCAATGCAACCCACTGTCACTCCGTGAAACATCATGGGTTGAGGAAGGAGGGAAATAGGGTCTAGTGGTAAAAATGATCATCCCTAGGTGTTTCCAGAGTGCATGGAAGGGGAAAAGGCTGGCCCCAAGATGGGGAATGTCTGCAACTGGAGCTGAGGGCAGGTTTGAAAAGGCATGGGCAACACTGACTTTTATACCCAAGAAGAAGTGTCTCTAGAATATCACAAAGAAAGGGGAACTTTATGTAAAATTTGTTTGATTGAAGGGCTGCCATCACAAAACATAGCACTTCCCAGCTGCTGTGATATCTGCCATACCTTCCTGCCCCTCCAGCCCTTTGCTGCTCCCCTTAGTCAGTGCAGCTATATTTGTGAGGCAAGCCCAGGAACCCCAGTTCACATTGTGGACCCCAGTTCACATTGTGGACCCCAGTTCACATTGTGGACCCCACACTGGGGAACCCAGCAAGACTGTGAACACAGGATGTGGGGAGGGAAGTGGGAACTGCCTGCCAGCAGCCAGTACAACTGGAAATTACAACCTTAGAGATAGTCTGAGGCTGGAGTTAGATAAGATTTGTTGGTTTTCACTACCTAACAAAACCCAAGGATAAGTTCAGTGAGCAATTCCTTCCTGCAACAGTCTCCAGCTGTGCTTCTAGCAAATAGATATATTCTGGAGACCATCCTGCTGGCTGGACTGACAGGAGTGGGTCATGGAGTAATCTATCCCCAGGACCAGGGAATATCCTGCACAGACAGCTTCTTCTATAGTCTTCCCTCAGGTTAGGGAGAGAGGAGGACATGAGGAGTTGAGGGTTTTATTTTTATCCTGCCTCCTCATTGCAGCCCCTCAGCCCAACAGCCAAAGGTACAATTTGATGATCTTAGGTTTCCCCTGGTGATGTTTGCCCACTAAAAACTAAACCTGGATGCATCAGCCTCCTTTAACAGAGGCCACAAGACAGGTTAGTAATGACTTAGATCAAAATGGGGAGTGTTTCGTAGCCCACATCCAGGCCCTGGCCTTTCTGTGCGCAACTGCTTTTGAAATATATTTGGTAACACACTGAATGTATTTAAAGGGATTGTGGAACTGGCCAATTTTCATGCTAATTAAAGTGCAGGAGATGGAAGTGAGCTGTTTGAAATACATTACAGCACCGAGGAAAACATATTGTACTCTATCTCATATTTTTCAAGAGCTCATATTCAAATCCACTTTCAATCTGTGTGCACCGTGCTTCTGCTGCCGCCTGCGTTACCAATCCACAGGCAGTGTCCATCCTCCCCCTGCACTGGCCCAGCCGTTGGCATAGGATGGACCGGGATGCAGAACCAGTCCCTGGGGACAGAGAGAACTAGGTCAGTGGCTTGGAAGGAGCTGGAGTGCCAGGCTCACACATGGGGGGAGGTGGTGAAGGGAGAAGATTACTAAACTCCACAGACAGCATAGCCAAAGGGGACAATATTTAAATTTCCCACAGTGGATGCTCAAATAGGAGGGAGCTCAGGCTCACAATGGTGTTTCTCTTGCAAGGACTGGAGGTACTGTGAGGTTCAGTTCCATGTCTGAGGGAAGGGAAATCTCATGTAGAAAAGCATTTGCAGAGCATGTGAGCATCCTCTCTTCACCTCCCTGAATAGCTAGCTTGTTAGGTCACACACACTGTCCCAGGTAGACAAGAGATAGACCAGCACCTCTGAGCAAGGGGCATAGGTGTAGCTTTGACCTGGATTTCAGCCACTCAGGCTGCATGAGCTGCTTACCAAATACGGAGCAATTTACTTTGCAGATGTGTTGAGACCAATTGCTTTGTCCTATTTGCCCAGATAAATTTAGAAACCTATTTCTTTTGGAGACATTAAATGCTGCCCTTCTGTTTATATTCCTTTCTCTACAGGAAGAGACCCCTTCAGAGTACACACTCATGTGTATGAGCTAATTTCAGTGTCTGGCCTGGGAAAAAATCTGCACGTAAATTGATGACAACATTCTTGTGTACTTCCCAAGGTAGTGCTGCATGTCCAACAGCCCTCTGGTTCATCTCTGCATGTACCTTTGCCTCCCTCCAGATGGTGGATGGCAGAGGGGGTGATCTCTCTAGGCACACAACCCCCCCATTCCCTCTGGAAGACTGCAGAGAGAAGGGTCTATTTCTAGGTACACACACCATAGCTACAGAACTCTTGTTGATGCATGATTGCTTGTATGTAGGAATTACTTGGCTCTTTTTCTTCCGTTTTTACCTCCTTGCCCTCTCTCACTGCCCTTTGGATACAGGGGCTTCAAGCATATTTGTCCCTGGGGTTGGGAGCTGCACTGCCAAGTGCTGAACAGTATTTCTTTGCCCTCAGGAGGAAATCTGCCTCTTTAAATATTTGTCTGACTCCCTGACAGCTTTTTGACAGAACATCCACTCCCTTGTTTACAGTGGCATTCTGTGGCAGAAGACATCTCTATCAAGGCACCTTCTCCTTTGCAAGCAAAACCCTATTTGCAGCTGGCACCAGATCTTCCTTACCAGTTTCAGATCACATCTGAGTTTTGTTCACTGTGTTATCTTCTCTGAGAGCCTCATTTCCCAAGCTAGAATTTGGAGAGACAGCTGCCCTGGGCCTGGTACACAGATTGCAAAGGTTAGGCAGCATCAGGGGAGATGGTATAAAAGAGAGGCTCTTCCCCCTTCGGCTCCACCAAAGGACGGAGGTGGTAGAATAACAGCAAAAAGAGCAAATCCCCATTCTTATGAAATAAAGACTAGTGTCTCTCTTAAATGCTAATTCAGAAGTTTTCCTTCCTTCAGAGTCTGGCAAGTGATGTGTGTGGGGGTGGGAGGAAGACAGGAATTACCTAGCAATATCTGGGAACGCCCTGCAATCCCAGGGATCACGTGGTTTTGGAAGTGGCAGCAGCATTTAGGGAAGCAGCTGATGTAAGCCAAGATGACATGTGGGAGTAAGGGAGTTACCCAGTCCTGTCTGATGCTGTTTCAGCTTTCTGGTGTCAGGTCCAGCTGAAGCCCTTGCCTTTGGAGAGAAGCCATCATCAGTCCGTTAGACCAGTTTCCGACTAGCTCTATCAAGGTGATGTGGTTGACTGGTCAGTGCAGTAATGAATTTGAAGAGATACATGTGAATTAAGTCATCATTAAAGAGTCTCTGAAACTTAGTTTCATGAGCATGTGGTAGACTAAATCTTTTAATAAGAACAATTTCTAGATCGCTTTTGTGACACTGGAAATCACTGAGTGCTTAAACCCTGCTCTACTGGTGCCTGGCAGTTTACAGCATGGTAAATAGTGTTTGCAGGAATTAAGAGCTTGATTATTAATAGGTGATTCCCTTTGGATCATGGACCAAAGTATAACAGATTTCTCAGTGACATCCCGTGCATCAGGTTCACTTTGAAGTCAATGATGTGGTACTTGCCGCTAAGATTTCTTCTGGAGTATCTTCTCCATATAAAGAAGAGCTGATGCTGGTGGTATTCATGTTGTTTTGTCCTGCTCAAACAAAGGGTTGAGAAGAACCATCTATCTAGTGGAAGCTGAGTATCTTACAAGATCCTCCATGTTCCAAAGACAATGAGAAAGTTAGGAGTCCCAGAGTCTCAGGAATCTCAAGGCAGCCATTCCTAGGTCTTCATGTTCTTTACGATGCTCAGATTAGGAGCACAAATAGTTTTACCTCAAAAAGCTGTCTCTCTGGCAGAACCACAGATACTTGTGTTCAGAGACAGCACTATGAAGTAAGTGTCACCCAACGGAGGGAGGAATGCTCTCCTACAGGATTTCTGGAAGGCACTGCCATTGTTCAGAGTGCAAGTGGGCTGAGGAGCTTAACAGATGGCTGCAGTGAGACATGGACTGTCTACAGATGGCGAATTCATTCCCTCTGAGATCAGTGGTGGGCTGGATGACAGCCCAATATGGTTGCAGACTCCAAAAGCCTGTTTTACCCCCACACACCCTGTTATCATGACATTTTCCTCTTTGGAGAAGGCAAAGGGATTTAGAGAGACAGACACGGATACATACATGGGTAGGGAGAAATCAGAAAATGGCAGATGGCATAGAAATAGGTATGTATCCCTCTGAGAGTCTGTCAGCATGGGAACAGAGGGTGGAGTACTTACTGCTGACTGGTTTCTCTTGTAGCCATCCCTTCTAGTCCACGGACATCCACAGGATGGGACATCTTGATTTTCTAAACATAACTTTCATAATCATCAGATCCCAGTAAGAAAAAATAATTGCAGATGGTGTTTCTGGATGAAATCTCTCAAGAAGCCCATGTCCCGAAGGCTTTTTTTCTTTGAGATGATGGTCACATATTTAAACACTGTCCAATGCTAGTTAGAATGATCTTCTAGCTGTATTTTTCACAACCAGTTGTTAAAAGGCTGGAAGCCTTTTCCAGACTTGATGAAATCAGTGGAATTAGCGAATGGCTTCCTGCTGTAAGCAGCTTCAGATTTGAAAGGATCCCTACCTTATCCCTCCCATCTCAAAATAGAACACAAAATTTCCCATCAAATAAGCCATATATTGAGTTTTATTAAGGGAAATAAGTTCATTTCTTAGCTTTTTAGAAGTCAAAACATGAAAGTATTTCAAGCCAGCAACAGCATATCAGAGAGTTAAAATTATTTCAAACAAGTTTTTATTTTTTGCAATCAGGTCATTTTTTTTAAGCCAGTCTTCCTCCAGATGATATTTCAGCAGTGCTACACTTCAAGATGTCACTGAGTCCAGGGTTTAGGAAACCACATCCTCATTGACTTCAGGATGATCTTGGCCTATTTAACGACTGCAGTGGATAATACCAGGAAGATGTCTGGAAGCGCTTGTCTCAGATGCAGTTCCAGGTTCCACAGTGAACATGTAGGTTGGAGAATTATCTCAGCAGTCAGCATCCATTGACTCATAGGAAACCTGACTCACAGACATTCATGTTAAATGGTATCTACAAAAGTTCCTTCTTTTTTTCCCTGTATTTCCCTATAATCTTGTAAGATGATACCCACAGGGTCAAATGCCATATTATCTCAGGAGCAAGCTTAACTTCAGGAGGCTAGTATTCATCAAACCACCAAAGCTGAGTGAAGATCTGGATCAGAATGCATCTCCTGATAGCTCCTTGACCCACATCCCCAAGCCTTATGGGCTGAGCAGCACAGCCCTTGTAATTAACTTGCTTCAAGTTTAACAGAGTGTCTGCAAGGAAGTTTCACAAGAGCAGCTATTCCAAAAGACACTGCTGTTAGTTCTGGTGGCAGAATAGATCTTGTGATTCAGCATTCAACACCTCTCTGGGAGCTCTGAAACAACTCTAGAAATAGTCCCTTTTCAAAAAAGAAAAAAAAAAAAAAGTAAAAAGAAGAATAAAAAACAGAAAGTAATTTTGAAACATGCGAGTAGATTTGTAGATCTCAAAAAATACAGAGGATATGTCTTGCCAAGTATAAACCTGCTGGTGCAAAGATCTTAGTCTAAAGTTGATGGAAAGGTCCCTTGCGTTGCATTGCTCACTTGCATTAAAGTGGTGTTAGAACACCTTGCAGGATCAAATACAATATGAATGGTAAATCCTAGAGCTATATATATAAGTATGGAAATACCACACTGATAATATTGTTCCCAGGATCCTATATTCTGGGGAGAAATGCCAATGTAGCAGTGCAAGTTGATTCCCAGTGGCTTTGCCGAGAGTTTCAGAGATTATTCCAGAGACATTACTTTTAGCTTGGTTTCTCAAGTCTGCTAAATATGAAAACCATAGTACCATGATCTTAAGATGCTAAAACTACATGAACAGAGAGTGGGGCAGGGAACTTTGAAGCAGAGAGAGCAGACAGGCCAGTCATGCTCCTTCACCCCTCCCCAGTCCATTTTTTCCAAGGTATTTCCCACCGTCTTCCAAGGTTCACCTTTAAGCAGCCAAGCACTGGAGCCAAGTATGCTGTTGTACAGCCACTAGCCCCTTGCTCTTCTCAGAGAAAATCCTCCTCCCTGAGGATTGCTTCATTTATTTCATTTGTCTCCTTTCCATCTCCCACCCTCTTCTCGGGGGAATACAACCCAGGCAGATAAGCTAATGAGACAATTAGCTCTCTGCTCCCTGATTGAAGGGCCCTTTATTTCCCTAACCAGCCAAGCTAATTCTCAACATTGTGAGTGCTTGACTTTATTTCTGCAATGTGATTCATCTTCCCTGCTGCTCATATATAAACCTACCATAAAAGAATGTTATTAATGTTGCCAAGTTGAGCACTTGCTTGTTAGCAAACACTTAGACCTAAGCCTGTTTGGGGAACCTTAATTCACCCTCTTCCTCTTTCTACCTCCCCACAATTCACCCTGCATGTGTATTTTACCAAGACCTTTAATAACTTTATCCTACAGCAGTATACAGAGAGCCCATTCCACACCGAGCGCAGGTATTGGGCAGTGATCTATGAGGGCCCATGACCTAATCACTATTCTATTTTTCAGTTATAGATTGGACTGCCTCACAACTTTACCTGCCACCTGCTTGCCATCACATGTCTGTGAAAAAGATTATTGCAATACAGCATGCAAAGGCTGGGTACAGCCACAACAGGAGAATCATAGTGAAAAGCAACCTAGCATGCCAAAATCACGTCTTAAAATAACAGCAGCTGCTCGAAGTGTGCACTGCAACCTCTGGCAGAACGGGAAGATGGAGGTCTGAGATAATTTTAAGAGCTTCTCCTGTTTCCCCTCAGTCCAAAGACTGTATCTCCCAGGTGATCAAACAGTAGCTCTTATACTTCATCTCTGCCTTCTTCCTTCAGGCGGGTACTGATAGGAGATTGCTCAGGGAAGACTGTTCTGTCTGTGCCCTGCTAGCAGGGGAGGCAGCAGTGCTCTGCTTCTCCTCTTACCCTGTGCCATGGAGAGAGGAACAGCCTTTCAGAGCCATAGGTCCTCGAGGTCCTAAACTAAGATGCAGAAACAAGGAAGTTGGCTAGATTTGGTCTCTATATACAGGGAAATGGAAGAGTGGAGTTTAAGAGGCCTGCAGAATCTGCTCAGTAGCAGCATAAGGTCCCCGTTTTCTTCTGCTAATGCTGCTCACTCCCACTGAGCCATATAACCAGTCATGACCATGTCACACAGTACTGTGGAAATTGTAGTTGTCAGAGTATTAGCCACTCATTGGCCTTTCTTTAGCAGCACTCTACCCACCATGCTGGGACCAGAGGGCTATTTTAGTTGCTCCTGTTTCTATACCAAATGAAAAAGAAACAAAAGGCAGATTATCTATGCCTAAAGCACGGCTGTTAACTGTTCGGTCAATGTTCAATATTGGTGGCTGACCTCATCCTTCAGGCCCATGAGAAGTTTTCCAGTGTTATAGGAAGTGTATTCTATTCAATGCTTACTATTGCATGATTGATAATTTAAGCTGTCATATCTATTCCTGATATCTTGATAGAATGTCACAGAATCACAGAATCACAGAATATTCATGGTTGGAAAGGAACTCCTAGATCACCAAGTCCAACCATACCCATAACAAAAAAACCACATAAAAAACCCCCAAAAACCTAAATACTTAAAACCTAAATGTCCCCCCAGATCCCAATAAGAGCATGTGTCGTGGTCGCAGAAGCACATCTGCCTTAGAGCATCCATATCCTCTCCCCTTTTGCATTCAGTTGCTTGAAAAGAAGGGTGAAAATGGAAAAGGAAGGATAGAAGCCAATGTCAAAGTTCTTGCTACATTTGTCTTTTGCTTAGTCAAATGTAAAATGGACACCAAATCCAGGATAACCTGAATACTACAGATTATTTTAGCCCCAGCCTTATTCCTTGCTCCCTTGTCCTTTACCTATCCCGAGACCTCACAAATGGCCTGCAAGGAGCCAAAGAGGAGGTATCCTGCACACTCACACAGAGCAAGAAAACTTTTAGATTTAAGATGTATCATTCTATTCAGACACATGAGCAAATTAGTCCAAAAATTTCTATTCAGGAAGAATTTGAATGCTTTATCCAGAATTTACAAGTGCATGAACAGTTATAAAGCAGGGGCAGGTCTACAATTCAGGCACCCTAGCCCTGGCAACTCATGGAAAAAGGCTCAATGGAAAATAAATTCACCTTGTTTCCACTTGGGATCTCACAGGCAAGTAGGTGGAGACACTAGCTGCTGCACTACTGAACCTTTTTACTTTAAATGCATTCTTGAATATATTAATGCTCTTCAGCATTGCAGAAGGCCAATAGATGCAGATGGACTTTTGTTGCAAATCTTCCAAAACTGGTAACTCAGATTTGTGCAATACTTTAAACACAAAAAAGGGGTGGCAAAGAAGTCTTGGATTCATCAAGTTACAGTACATGCGCAGATAGATTGAGTGGTCTCTGCCAAGCCAGGATTATAGGGAATAAAGACCAAAAGTTTGTGGAAAGTTAGATGGCTTTGGAGAAAAGCTCTGCTCTCTCTCTCTTCCACTGTTTGAGAGATGCAGCACAGCAAACAGAGAGTTAAGGCTTTTCCCTTGTTACACTGCAGGAAAAAAAAAAAAAAAAGATATTTAAATAGACTGAAAATGGAAATCCAACATTTACTCCATAGACAGAGTGAGGCAGAGCAGAGGGGAGGGGAGTGAAGGAGAATAGATGATCATTGGATGTGTGAGAAGAGAGATGCATCACACAGTATATATTTTATATGTATTAATATTCATACCAGTTCTTTCCCTTCTCCCTCCAGGCTCTGTCTGCTACTGCAGTTCATCCATCCAGCTTCAAGAGAGAGATGGATCTTTCAGCCCTCTCCTGTAACTCTAAGCTAGAATCTAAGTGTCAAAATAGCATGAGGTTCCCTTTTCAGGAACATTGTAGGGAGATGCTGTAGGGACATCTATAGCCACAGGTCATCCTAAGAGAAAGCAGAGCTTGCAAGAGGGGTCATCCTATGCTCCCTGGGAAGATCAGAGATTTGCTTCAGCTGTGACATTTAGGAAGAGGAAGCATGGAGAGTGACCAAGTTCTCCCCAGCTCCAGAGGGAGCACCACTGCTTTTATGGATGCACAGAGCTTTAAGAACTGCAGTCCTGTGTCTGAAGGTCTGGAACAACTCTTTGGGCAGAGTCAGCATATGCAAAGTCTTCAGATATGTAACTGGGGAATGGAGGTAACCGTACCTTTGGAAAGAGCTTGTGCTCTGTGACTGTGGAGTGGTGGTAGTAAAGTCCTGTAAAAAGACAGTATCGTCCTATATTGGTCTGGAAGCAAGGAGGGCACTGGTGCCAAGGAAGGATGAAGTTAGTTGGCTGGGATCGCTTGGTTGGGTCTAAAAAGACATCCAGCCTAGCAGCAACAACATCAACATCAAGAAGCAATATATGGATGATAGTTCATGAGAAGAGATTTATTTTTTTTTTCTGAAAAGAAGATAAGGCTGAAGTTTATGCTTAAAGGCTGCTGCAGTATTTTCAAACATTACTGAAAATTGTCATGAAAGAAAATCCATTTTCCAAACTGTGTTCAGAAGAGAGACAGTAGCAGTCCTGGAAGACTGATGTTTCCCTCAAGACTCAGGTGCTTCAAACTAAGAAAACTTGATGACCGTGCTTAAAAAGCACTATGTGCCCCAAACAAGCATCACAGCAGAGAAATAAATTGCTCTTAACAAAGCCAAGGAAAGGTGAGACTTAACAGCTTTCTTGCTGGTCTGCAAAGCTTTTCTACCTGTCATGTTGGCATTCATGCCTAAGGACTTTCTTGGGAATACTTGCTATTTGGGAATCAAAAAACCCTGGACTTTTATGAGGAAAAAGCTGCAGAATATTTTTCACAGAATGCAATTCAATGCAGACAAAGAGACAGGTATTTTGTCAAGTCCAGCGCATAGGTGCGTGGAGTCCAGCACTGAGGGGCAGCCCTTCTGAAAGCCATCTCTATGTGTTGAGTGGAAGCAGACTCACACTGTGGTCTGGAGTCATTCCTGAGAACACCAGGGAAACAGATTTAGAGGCACAATATGAGCTGTACCTGTGTTTCTTCAGTAAGCACAGAAGATTTGGACATGCGGTGTGTATTTGAAATTAATGCAGTGAAAGGAAAAGACAATTTATATTTGCAAGGAAGAAGATATCCTCCCTTTTTCCTAGCAAACATTGACTCATTTGTGTACTACAAAGGATTGGTCTTCCACTGTGGAACAGGTCCTCTGAATTTTGGGATGCAGAAGCTGGAGTTCAGTAATCTGGAATGGGAAAAATCAGTGTAACTGCTTATCTTTGGACATAGCAACTGACAAATGTATCCTTATTTTTTGGGGAAAAGTGTACAGAATATTTACCATCTTCCTCCCACAGAAACTGACAGTGTTCACAAAATTAACATCCAAGAGATAAAAGTTCAGACCACATCCAGCTGCCAATTCACATAGCACAGTTTAAGTCAGTGCCACTTTACAGGAAGGCTTTTACAGGAAGTACTCAGGAAGGTTTTTGATCTCTGGATGTAAAGTAAGTACTTTTTACCCTTGCCATTATTTGGTACAGAAGGAAGAGATTTTTAGCCTTCCATGGAAACATGGATTTGTCAATGTTGTTTGTATTACAGTCACATCCATGGCCTCCCACTGTGATAGATGCTGAATAAACATGCAAGTGAGAAGTCCACGCCACCTAACAAAGATATCCAGAAGGAAAGAAATGAAACAGCTCATCTGAGATTATGAAGAAAAGCAGAGACAGAAAACAGCACAGACTCCTTAGTCACATATACTACTTTCTTTGTGGAAGATGTGTGTTTACTGAAGTAATAACTTTGTTAGAAATGCATGCTTTCAAACAAAGGTTCTCCCCTTTTGCTGTTAGTGACCACCAGAGATGTATTTCCTGGTTACTTCATTATTCCTGGCAGATCCTTTCAGCAGTGTCATCCTTACCTATAACTCCTAGACTCCATCCTAATTTAAACATATGAAATCAGAGCTGGGTACAAAAGTTTTCTTGCAGCCCCAGAACACCATGTTCACACAATTCATGAGGATTAGCAAAGTCTGGTTTCCTCTGAGCTATGCTCAGCTGCAAGCAGCTTCTCTGACTTTTATTAACAGGTGCTTCACATTGCAGCCATTGCATAAAAAGAAAGCAAAACCTTTTTTTTTCCCTCTATACTGTTTTGCTAAAATTGACCTAGTGCAAAAGTTCTTGGTGAACAAGAGCAAGGAAAAGTTTATGCAGACAGACCATGCTCTGTTTCTCTTATATT
>JANIJG010009925.1:116585-143604 GCA_024611175.1 Megaceryle torquata
AGGAATTTAATTCTCAAATTAGATTGGAGAATTTAAAAATTCAAAATAAGTTTTACTGAACACAGTTTTTTTAATCACTTTTAAAACCTGAATGAAAAAAATCGGTCCTTTCCTGCAGTCAGCATACATTTTCACTTCGACAACAAGCTTCTAAAAGTCTTTCTGAAAATACATTTTCCTTGAAATTTTTAAAGATACCAAAACAATCCCCCAGGCAAAGTTTTTTTCCAACTCGGTATTTTCCAGTGGAAAAGGTTCCTATTTTAACCTTCCATCAATAAAACTTCTAGCTTGACCAGGCACTCAGCTATGTTGTGAGTGAATAGCTTGCTTTGAAGATCATTAATCCAGGCCTGATGCGCACTGGCTTCTTTGCAGCTTATGGATGAACACTGGAGCAGACTGTACCTGGAAAAAAAAAGGTGTTCCTTGTATCTTTTCAGTGCTGCTGGGCTGCATGGTTTCAGGGGGCATGTTAATGGGGGGTGTGAGGGCAGGAAAGGACAAAGAAATGCATGCTCTGGGAAGAAGCACAGTCAAGTAGGTCATATGCATATGTGGGCTGGTGGTCAGGGTGACTGAAGCTAAACTGAAAATGATGCTGATGAAATTACAGCTAGTGGAAAATGGTTCTGAGATACAGCTTTCGGGTGTATGGCTCAAGTACTATTTGCAATTCCTCACTTGCAAAAATCATCTTTCCTGAGATTCTGATGCCTGCAATTTATACTGAGTTCATAAGTTAAGGGCAGTCAACAGTTCTGAAGAACATGGCTACTGATAGATTCAAACATCTATGAAAATAAAATCTAATTTTGTAAATCTGTGTCAGGCTTGATTTTTAAACTATTCCTTTAAAAAATATTTAGCAACCATTAAGAAAAATATTTCTTTCCTTGTGTAAGTCAGAAATAACCAGATCAATTTTGTCAAAAAAATCCAGCAACTCCTAAACAAATCCTTTGAGCTTAGACTAAGCATGAGCAATTTCATCCTGAAAGAAGAATCACTGGGAGAGTTCAGAGGAAATGGAAGCAGAGGCTTGGATGCTGCAAGACTTTCAAGCTCTGCATTTGGTGCACGCTGCTGGCAGAAGCATAAAGGAATCTGCAGCTGAATTGGCCTGTTATCAGGGGATGGGATTTTGTTTCCAGAGCTGTCAGTAACACTCAAAAGGAGAAGACAGAGCACCAGAAGCAAGCCTGCATGGATGTGCAGAGGGGTTGGCTTGCTTGCCCCACAGCTGGCAGCTCCCGGGGATGGGGACTGGATGACCCTAGCACCCCGGTTCAGCAGGAGTGCTTGTTCCAAGGGTGCCTCCCACTCTGCCCTGAGGCACTGTGAATGCATGGTGAATGATCCAAGTCCACTGCCTGGATGGTTGCCTGTCATCAGACTTGTATTCTCCAAGAAGTACATATGAATGAACTGTTGGTGTGAATGGACAGTTACTTCAGTCTATGATAACAGGGTTTTCCTTTCTTCCCTCTGCTCTCTTGTACCTGACCTGGTATGACTCATTCACAATACCTGCAAACAAAACACACTGCAGCACAGTTCAATTTTGTACTACACTGAATGATGGGTCTCCTGTAGATAGCCTAGTGATGTACTACCACCAGTGTTAAGCAAGTGACAGAAGGCAGCAAGACAGTGCCGTTGAAACCTCATACAGAGAATTACTTGAAGACTTCATATATCAAACAAATAAGAGCAGGGGATAGGAGAGGGTTATCTGAGCAGGTGTTTTCAGATGAAGTTTAAGTTTGAAGTTTGAGATGGAAATGAGAGATTGCAAAGCAGTTAGCCCTCTGCAGCCACAAGATTATGTGAATAGGTCTCTGCTTAGCACATGTCTTTCACTGTCCCAGTATGAAAGATTTCAAGTCCAGGGAGATCTTGAAGGGACAACTGAAACCATCCAGCATGCTGTGTGCAAAGCCTGCTCTCTAACACCTGATTCTTATCACAGCAGCCCAGATAAATTTCCTTCCAGTTCTCCAGACTAGCAGATCTTGATTACCAGAAACCCTATGGCTTTTCTCATAAGCTATGTTCTTACCTTTAAGCATGGCAGTATTTGTGTGAGCTGCTGCTGGGCTAGTGTCAAGAGTTAAACTGTTCAAGCCTCTCCAGTATAAGTAAGTCCAGAAAACTGCTTGGTGTGTGACAGTTTCTGAGCCAGACCCTACTCCAGAGTTTTTCCTATCCCTAAATTCCAGATCTGACCATCTCAGGTGACAATAAACCATCCCACCCATGTTAAGACATTGTTCAACAGAGGAATTCAGCGCTTTTCAGACCTTTTCAGAATTCATTTCAGGATTATTATTTACATCCATAGCTTCAGGGACTCTAGGATGTGGAAGAGCTGATACTTTAATGAAGTGCTTAGTTTTGAGTGAACAAAAGGCTCATTTGCCTAAAGTGGGCGTGTTTATGCTGCAGCTAGTTTGAAGCCTTTGATGCAATAACTCAGGAACAACTTGTTCTGAAACCATTCACTTAGTAGGGACACATGGAAATTCAGCATCCTTGCTCTCACTCTTTGCTGTTCTTCCCATACAGCAGCAAGCACTAGCAAATACTGTTTAGTGTCTTGCTAGAGATCTAATTTCTCCAGGGAAATGGGTATAGCCCCATTTTCCCTCGTGTGTGGAGCAGAGAAGGCAAAGGATCAGTGTATCTGTGAATAGCCCCACACCATGTCACTGGGAAATAATCATACTTTCTGTGTCATCTGCAAAATGTCTCTCCTCACAGTCACTGGAGGAGAGAGTCAGGATCAGTTGTACTGATGGAGTCTGTCATTAGATTTTGAGGACTTCCAACAAAGCCCTGCTTACTGACCAGTTCTCAGAGAGCTGCAGCTTTGCTGGTGGCCCATGCTGTGATATTACTGGGCAGGTCCATGTTCTTACACTGCAGACAAGATGGAAAAGAGATGAGGATATGCCTGCATGGATTTGTTCTCTTTGCTGTGGAAATTTAGGGATAGCAGTCCTCTCTGGATACTTTTCAAAAAGCTGCTGTTTCCTTGTGTTGCAGACTGTGTGCTGCAGAAGCAGTCTCCTGTGTCTTCGCAACTCCTGAGCCATGGCACAGGTAGCTGTAGGTGGGACAGAGAAGGCAGTATGTGAGGAGGTGTGGCTGGGCTCTGCAGAACTTCTCTGACATGTCAGGAAGGACTGGAGACGTTGGAGTTGCACCATCCCTCCCTGCCTCTCTGTGGGACATGCTGGCAGGTCAGGGTGAACAGGAGAAAAGACCACCAACAGCCTTTGCATCTAGTATATGTTTGACATTCCAAGAGAGGAAAGCTGTAGAAGATACTCAGTGATTCAGAGAGTTGCATGTGATAATAAGGAGGGAGGCAGTGACAAACTTGCCACATTTGCCCTATTCACAAAATGTAACGAATTTGTGCTGATTTAAGATCAACAGGGGACAGTGATGAGAGATCTGGCTGACCTGAAAGCACTCTTACTTTGCCTAGACCACTCAGAGAGTGTCACTCAGTACAGCACAGAAGGCACAAAGTAAGTCACTGCAAATTACAGGCTAATGATATGACACCTTGTGTGTTGTCAAGTATATTGCCACTCCATCTGCCCTTAGGCAGAGGAGGCAGACATGACCCTATATGCATCTAGCAAGTACACCAACTGTCCTCTGCTATCAAGGACAGGCAGCAGAACTAAGCAACTCTATTCCCAGCTTAGATAAATTGGATCAACTCCCCTTTGATGCTGCTGGCTTTTGCCTACAATAGTAAGCTACTTTGGACCAGAGATCCATTCTCCCCCACCTCATATTGCTCCCACTGCTGCATCCATGGCAACATTAGAAGCTTAACTGCAGACAATCCAGCCAAGGCCACCAGCCACTTCAAAGTACACTCCCCAGCTTGAGGATTCTTGTCTATTTTGGAGTTTCTGCTGTTGCTATCATCAATGGGACATCAGGAGTATGGACAACAGAGAGCACAAGGAACAAAAAGCCTGATACCATTCCTATGTCAGTGTACTGCTAGTCTCCAGCCTGAAGGCAAACCATTATTTCATCAAGGAGGAAAAGCACAAGAAGCAGCAGACAGCTTCCCTTAACACACACTCCTTTCAGCAGGAAATTTGAATGAGGGGGAAAAGATGGGGTCATGAGCGAAAGTCTGGTGGAACAGATAAGAGCAAGAAGTCAAAAGCTTGAGTAATTTTGTATGAATAGTCCAGGCTTGCTCCCAACCATGCAAATGGATGTAAGGAGTATCTCCCTTCACTGGCAAAGCATTAACTCTTTAGCCATTAGCTACCATCATGCCAGCCTGCACAACAATGCTGTGCTTATAGAATTTTCTTCCCAGATGAAATATGATGCTCCTAAGTGCAGGTGACTGTCCCAAGTCCAAATCTTTACCATCCCTTTACAACATCAGGCATCTTGTGTAAGTATGGTATTTTGTGACACCATCAGTGTAAGAATGTGAGTAGTGCAGGATTATACTCTGCAGAAGGACCCCAAGTCCCTCAAGCCCTGCAAGCAAAGTCAAACAGACATCAAATGCCAAATGTAGAAACATCCACAAGAATTAGTATTTTCTTAATATACACTAAGAGCCCTGAAGTGTAACTTCCATTCTCCTTGAAAATACAGAAAGAAAACATGGAACCAAGGGTGTGAGCAACTCAGACCTTTGCAACAGCTAGACACATAAGTGTAGATGTTTCCAAGGAACATTTTCAATATCTTCCAGTAGATGTGTGACCCCAGTGTAGCAAGTCTATTCATTTCTCAGTCACTTTTTGCAAATCATTTAAACATAGTTTACAAATCTCCACTATTGAGGGTTCTTCAACACAAGATGTGCCCAGAGCACCTTCCCAGAGAACCATCCTAAAAATCCATCTCACTCAACATGACAAAAAAAAGAGGTAAAAAAAGCACCCCTTCTAGACCGTGTCACTGAGTTGGATTAAATCTTAAATCTTTTCAGCCTTTAATTATTACTCTAGCTCTGAAGCAAGATTGTAAGAACCAAAGATCTTTTTCTCCAGGAACATTCATGTGCTCCAAATAAGCCATGAAATCTGAAAGCTGACTCAAAAGACAAGGAGAAAAAGAAAAAAAACCCACCCCTTTTCTTTTTAAGGAGAAGCACAGTAAGTACAGTTCAGTAAAGTCTCCCTTCAGATCCCTTCCAGAAATGATCATATCTGATACTGCAGTCTTCACATCACTAGTTTTAACCCCAGGTTTACATCTGCATGGTCACAATTATTACCATGAATGTGTCAAAATCCACAATGAAATAGCTGAGCTTCCATATCTTCTCTATTTTCAGAAGCCCAACCCACAAAGATATTTTTTCTGTTGATTAGATGTTCAGTTCATTGATCACAAGGGTCATTCACAAGACACTGAGTTACCTAAAGCTGATTTCAAGTCCACAAAGTGCTATCTAGTTCTGAGGGGAGGTTTCACATTGACTCTGAATACAAACAAAATTCTCTGGGCGCAAAAGCCATAAGAGAAGTAACTTGTCTAGACAGATTTGTCATGGAGTGCATACCTTGCCAGAGTCTTGAGCCAGCCTTTGAGAATGTGTCTGACTTATGCCATTGAGGCAGGAAGTCACTCCCAATAAAATCAGAGTAATTATTAAAATCAGGACCTTGATTATAATCACTCTGAAACCAGTTAAATCATAGTGGAGCTACAGCAGGCAGAAAGCTGATAAGAGGTGACCTTGGGCAGAATTTGCACATTCTTTGGTTCTGCAAGTACTTGAAGCAAAGAAGCAAAAAGACCATTTCATACTGACTTAGGAGGTCACAGTTACACTAGAGAACTACATCAGTCACCGATGATCCTGAACTGTTAGAACTGCTCTGGAACTAACTTCTCAGGCTGGGGACCGTCCCCAAGCAGTAGGTTGGAGGCAGTCACCCCATTCTATGTGAAAGCTGTCCTTGCCATACCAGATGATGTCAGAGGGGACTCTTTGCTCTTCTTTTAATTTGCCTATCCTACACACAAATAATAATGAAAAAAACCAAACCAAACCAAAACAACCAACCAAACAAAAACCCCAAACATCATGCTAATATCCCTTCTGAGATATATCAAAGATATTTTTTTTGCTCCTTTTCGAGTTCTCTTTCTTTTGTATTTTCCTCTGTAAGTGTTGGCAATACTTCAAGGTAGAACCAAATCCTCAGAAAAGATCTAAGAACACCTAAAGGACAGCTAAAACATTAAACACCAAATACTACAGCTCCATCTTGATTTGCAGCTTAATTCACAGATATTTCTTATGCATAGCTTGTAACTGAAGGTTTTGAGCTCTATTATTGTTATTATTTTTAAGGATAGTTTAGGGGATTGCTAATGGAATGGTAGAGCCTTTCACAGCCTGGGCACAATTCACACTTGGTATAGAAGTGGCTGAAAGTCACTGAAGTCTAGTGTCTGGAAGGAAGGAAAGCAGGGTTGGAAAAGGTATGAGAGGGACTCACACACAAAGCTTAAAATCCTCTTCCCCTTTTTCTCCATCATGTCTCTACGAGGAGCCATGCCAGAATACAGAGTTTCGAGTCACAGCCTTGACTACAATGCTCTTTGAGACTCTTGCCAGCTATCTGACACTTGTCATAATAACCTTTCGAGGTTCTTGCCATTCACAATCTCATTTATGCCCAATTATTAACCTTGTAAATATTTCAGGTTGCACGGCATATTATGCCTTTAGTTTATTGATATGTCCATTGACTATTAAAATTAATCTTTCATTACACTAATTAATTATGATCATGATCTGACAATTATCTTCTGTAAAGTTTGTCTGAGATCAGTTGCAGCATCTCTCAGTGCCTTTAAAATGTACTCCAGATCCTTGAAGAATGCCAGATGAAAGATACAGCTTTATTAGACCAAAACTGGGATGCTGACAACTGTCCTGGAATTTTTGACAGTTTTGCTGTTTTAAAAGATATGGACTGTATAGTAGAGCAGATAAAAACCTTGGATGCAAGAGCAAAGAAAGATATGCATAGGTTTAACACAGTGTTATGTCCTTTTCATAATCCCCCAGAAACTGAAATTAAGGCAGAAATCTCATCACAGAACCTGGTTTATGGATGGCCTGAAGATTTCATGAAGGTATTTGTTCCAGAGACATGACTAAGCCGTGTCTCTGACTGGAGAATGCTTATGTCATGCAATGCAGAATATGGTTTACTAATTACCAGCGCTGGTTTGAATGGCTCTGTGGATCAAAGCTGTCTTCACATAGTGGTGCCGGGAGCGTTTGCCCTTCTCCTGCATTGATCATTAGGAGGCTTTGCTTGCGAGGATCATACTGGGAATCATTTCTTTGATGTGTGCAAATGCGGGAAAGAGCTGAGGCTTTTACAGGAGCTGCTTGGCTACAGGTAAAGAATGCCGCAGCTTCAGGGGAGGACCATTGCAAGACAATTAGAGCCTACTTGTTCTGCCTTCTTATTTACAGGACAAGCATAGCTCATGTTGTTTTGCCACTGTGGAGATTTTCTTTCTGTGCTTTGGAAAAGCTCATTCGAGCACATCCATCACAGGTCCTTTCAGCAGGAGCTGACTTTAAGCTCTGTCCTTTTGTTGCCTATCACCACCCCTTTCTTTTTCTGCTCGCTTAAGGTAAGTTAAAGCTGCACCTTCATGACAGTTAGTAGACACTCTGAGACAAACCTCTAGTCGTTTTGAACTCAGTGTGAGCACTTCCACTGACTGAAATTGGAAGAGGATTAGACTTCTATGTAGTCAGTTCCATTGAACCATAGCAGACATGGCTTGCTCATGGTAACCAGCTTTTCCAAAATGTTTAATAACTTGGCTGTCTGTGATTGTCTCCATCTCTTGCAGATGGGGAGAACAGTGCACTTACCACTCCTGCTTACCTTTCTACAATGTGGTAATAAAGAGGGCTCTTGCTCTAGTCCTTGGAAGAACTTTAGTAGACTTTGGACCAAGTCCTCAGCCTGAATTTTATTCCTGGCAATGTCCACATTGCCTGTAAAGAGTTGACAATTAATTCATTATGGACTGAGCACTGCGCAGCCTTTGCAATCTTGCAGTCTTTAGACCTGGGCAAATGTTCAGCACACTTGGAGGGGTTTATCTCCTTTCAGGGCTGATCAGCAGAGAGGACATGGCCAGTGAAGCAAGTTCTTTGTTCTGTGCACATGTGAGGTGGCTACACATAAAATGTGTAGCTCCATTTCTGGCTGATGACTGAGTTTCCCAGCCTGCAGCCAAATGATTCGCTGTATGTGCATACTGCACCTCTCCTGTCTCTACGCCATCCTGCTCCTGCGTGTCTACCAGCATCATCCATCCCCAGTGCGCGTGACAACACACTCATGTAAAGGCCATGATAAATGAGCTTGGCTACAGTGAATCAAAGGATTGGCCACAGATGCAGGAACAGGACACAACAGAAATTTATGGCAAGGGTGACCTTGGATTGAGCTATCTGAGTTTCTGGCTACAGCTTTCAATTGTGAAGTATACAGCAGCATCCTGGGGAGGAAGGGATGCTGCTGGCAGCCAGAATCCTGGCTGCAGTTCTGTACTCTGAAAGAGAAAATAAAATCCCCTAGGGAGAGAAGAGCCTTGGAGAGACTTAGCATTATACAGAGATGAGGCATTTGTCTTCAGGAAAACTCATTCTTGGAATTTGCTTTTTCAGTTTGGTAACAAAGAAACTCACACTTGAACAATACTGTCTGGGACCTCCAAAATCCAGTATGGGTTACAGTGACTTGCGCTGTCTCTACAAAGTTGGAGGTTGCTGGCTCCACTCATGGTGACTTGAAGTTCTCGCTGTATTGATGTAACATGTAAATATTTGAGTGGCTTTGCTTTTTCAGATGAACTCCCACTGCCCTTCTTCACTTTGGAGGCAGAGGCAGCACATCTGGCATTTGGAAAAACAACAACATCAACAAATCCCCACATTATTAATATTTAAAAACTACCTCCTGCACATGAATAGAGTAAGTTTATTATAACTTCTAATTGCATAGGCCTGTGTAATGGGTTTATGTAACATGTAGGCTTTTCTACTGAGCATGTCACTACAGACTTTGAGAACCTTGGAAACATTCAATAATTTAGCCTGAAAATACCACCTAGTGGTGTGGTTCAGTGTCATTTCTCTCCATTTTACAAATGGGGAACCGGCATAAAAAAAACTTCCAGTGCTCTGCAGAAAGTCACTTAAGGAGATTGTGGCAAAATCTTGTGCCTTTACCATTTTTTTTTTTTCCTGAAACAAACAAACAAACAAACAAGAACAAAAAAACCAACCAAACAAATCCCAATGCAAAGCAAAATCCTGCAAACTGGTATTTGGAGACATGACAATCTGCCGTCAGATTTCACCTGGTTGCCTAAAGCTACAAAAGAAGTCAGGCTGGACTAAATTGTGGTGTACATGGCAGAAATGTAACTAGGATTTAGTGCTTTAAAAGTGATGACTCAAATCATGAACTAATAGTCCACCTTAAAAGAGGAAAATAACATCACAAGGAATGGTAAAATGGCTTTCAAAAATATAGATGAGGTGGAGCAGAAAACTTTCCTGTTTCATCCTGATTTAGCAAATAGTTTTGACTAAACCACCTTTTTTAGTATTCTACCCCGTCCTTAGGGGAAAATCCTTGCAATAAATATACAGAAAACTGTGTAATGGAGGAGTTCTAATGAGATATTTTCATAAGAAAGTTTTTAACACACTGAAATGTTTCACTTTGACATTTCCTAAACAAACCTTAACCTTTTCATACTCTTTTAAGAATTGATCAACCCTGTAGAGAAAACAACAAAATATATGTATATATCTTAAAATGGGATTAAATAACTCAAAACAAAACATGACATTGACATTCAAAGGAAACAGTGGCCACTTAAATTTAATTTCTCAAGAAACAGTGAAATAAACAGCTTATTTCCCAATTCATGCAAAAATTTTCTGGTTTCATCCAAAACAGATTTTTTTTTTTTTTTTTTTTTTTTTTTGGGGTGGGTGTGTGTGTGTGTGTGTCCCTGCACTTCTGGCTTGGCCACCAAACCATAAAACGATTTTCTTTTCACTCGGTTGACTTCTTCTTTTAAACTAAATTTTAATGCTTCAAACATTATCCAGCCATGTCCACACATTTCATAGGAATTCTCTTTCTTCATGGCAGTTTAAACACAAGGCTTATACTCAACCTGCTTTCCAAAAATTATACTCACAGTTCAGATCTGGATCAATCTATGGAATCCTGCACCTCAAATGCAAGTGTAGTCACATATTTCAGTCCTGATGGATCTGCTTGTTGCAGCTTGTGAAGTGTAGCAATATGCCAGCCCTATACCTGTATCTGAATCCTGTCTCTTACAAAAACCACCAAGACTTACACAACAAACACAATCACATCAATTCAAGGTTCTATAACAGAAGTTGTAGGAGACAAAGTATACAGCTAAAAAGAAATTACCATTAAAATGGACAGAATACAGCCTAAATATAAGAAAATAAAGAAGAGTATTCAACTTGGGAATAGCCTCATTCATTGTGTAGAAAGTGTAGCCTTGGCAAAGCACGGATAAGTAGTTTACAAATCTATTAAAAAAACTATTGGCATTATTGTCATGTTTCCAGTCTTCATGGCTCCACCCATGGAGGCACATCAAGGCAGTTCTCAGTTCTCAACTCACTCCTGTCTAACACCTGGTGGGAATGTGAACCCATGTGCCTTAGTTTTAGAGCCTAGAGAAGTCTGCTTTAATTTCACTGTTTATAATGAACTTTTTAGATTGGGGTGGCTCAGTTCTTGGACACGATGAGCTTTGTGGATGAAGAACAGATTGTGAAAGCTGAACCCTGGGAAGATGGAGATTATTCTGGCAAGTAAAATAAAGCACTTTTAACAGTTTATGGTTCCTCTGTGGCAGCCTTTACATCCTGTGAACAGCCACAAACGGTCTGTTCAGGCAGTGCTCTAGGAAGAGCCCCAGAGCCCTCTATCACGGACAGGACATGCTGAGGCAGAGCTCTCTGCCACCCCATTTGGCTAGAAGACTCCACTCCATCCTAGCACATCATATTCTAGCCTTGGGTAGCCAAGCTTTTGTCACCTTCTGTTTGTATTACAGGATGGCAGTGACCCTTTGGAAAGTCCAGCTGATGCAGATCCCTGCAGCAATATGAACATCTCTGAGCACATCTTATTTGTCTTCTGTTGCCTATGCTGTCTCCCTATGGACTCACAGCTAAATTAATGGTCTTGTGATTTACCCTCATCACCTGGGCCCAAGGTATTAAAAAACTGCAGAAAGCTTTCAGTTACAGATGTTGTTCTTTGCCATATTGAGTCTGTCGTTGAGGGAATACTTCCCTGGTCAAGTGATGGAGATTTTTTAGTGCCAAGTTTAGTGTCTGGTGACAAGAATTAATATTATCATTTCTAGGGGTGGTTCCTCCACAAACTACCCCAAGCTTTATGACTTTTCATTCCTGGTACCAGGTTTATTTCTTTAACAGTGCTAATCTTTAGCATAAATGTGGATTAGTTGCCTGAATGTATTAACAGAGGAGGAAAAAAGCAAAGAGAAAACCATATTTATGTTTAATTCTAGCTTAAAATTCTAAAATTAGCGAGAATCATGCTGAATGTGCTGTTCTGTCCACAGGAATAAGACATGCCTCAATAGTGCCAGTGCATGGTCCTCTAGAAAGTGCATAAAGCCAGCAATGAGGATGGAAGCAGAAGACCAGCATAGAACAGATGCTTGGCTGATTTTTGTGTAAGTACTTAGATGCACATCTGTTTTCCACAGTGTCTCTTCTTGAGTGATAGCTCAGTCCACATGACAGAGGCTTAAAGACTTGTGCTTTACCTGACATTTGTTGTACATCAGAGAACATACAGTGAGTCAGCATGATTCAGTTAATAAGTACAACTTGTTAAGCCAGTGTCCTATCATCTACAGAAGTCCACAGACCACTGCAACTTCATAAATAGCCTCTTCTTAAAACATGTAGGGTTTCCTCAGATCCAAAGCAACTTTTAGTATGACATACATAGGGCGATCTTCTCTCCAGTTTTTCAATAGCATGTCTCGTCCCTTAAAATTAACAAAGTTCTGATTGTGAGTGGCATGAGATATATTTTTGCTTGAAGGAATTTGGATTTCTGAGTAGTGCAAATTGTCTTGTTGTCCCAGACTTCTCTTTCTGGTCCTAGCATTTCTGGCCACAGACTGTTTTGAATTGTGTTGATGTAGTACCAGGTTTCCAAGCCTATCAGATTGTTTCATAAGAGCATAAACTTGTTGGTTTTGAGGCATGGAGCTATGGTAGATGCAACTTAGTCCAATCTGCCTACCTTCCAGTTTTAGGGTTTGGAGAATGAGTAGAAAACAATAAACCATCTCTGACTCCTTCCAGTGACAGCTCATTCTCTCTTTCCAATCCTGCATTATGAAATGTCTTTCCAGAGTGTTAAAAGATATATATTTTGTAGGTAGGAATAGGTGTTCACAGCAATGCTGGGCACTGAGAAACTCTAAGAGAGATGGATCTTTGCATGGCAGGAAGGAATATATCCTGACAGAATGGCCTCAAATAAAAATGACAAGTGAGATCCTCTTCCAGCACAGACATAAAGTGATGTCCCCTGAACAGGAATGAAACAGTTAAGCAGATCCTTAAAGCCTGGATAATGCTGCAGAAAAAAAAAGATAACCACCGATACCTAATTTTTTTTTTCTTTCAAATTCTGTCTTTAAACACTTGTCACTTTTCAAACATACTTTCCAAGAATGCTGGTGTGATCAGTTCTTCATTGTGTTTTTGTGTGTGTGTGGTTGTTTCTTTATGCCCATGAATTTTTAAAAGACCAAGTGTATTTTAATGCCTTTCAAAATCTTTCACATCATGAGAGACACACCTGTATATTTGTGCACTCTGGAAATGGACAGAATATCACGTGCTTCTTTGGAACAACTGCAAATCATCAAAGCTGAAATGAAAAACAAATATTCTGAAAAGACAGTTTTAACCAGTAATTGTTCAAAATAGCACACAAAAATAATTCCTACAATCCATTTTGAATTAAAAAAAAAAACCCACACTGTAAAAATGCCCAAGATTTTCCCAGATATCCTTAGATCTTTGCAAGGGATGGACTAAGCAAGGCAAAATTTGTAAGGAAAGGTACCATCTTTTATTAGGCAAATAGAGAAAATTGGAAAGAAAAAGAGAAGTAAGAGTTGTTTTGTTTTTTTTTTCAGGTTGGAAGCAGAAAATTTCAAGCTATATTGTCTCTCTTGGGTTTCCAATCAGTCTAATAACAGACCTGTTTCAATCTGTCTGATAAAACTTTGCCCTGCTATTATCCTTAGGCCATCACGGCTGAAACAACAGTCTTGCAACTACATGTAAGGTATCAAATTCCCTTGTCTTATTCAGAGGGCTGGAAGGGACCATGGCACGTCATCTAGTCCATCTTCCTGACTTCAGATCAGAATTAAATATACCTATGTCATTCCTGAAACTTATTTATCTAATGTGTTCTTAAAGACCTCTAATGACAGAGACTGCATGACCTCCTGAAGCAATCTTTGTCTTACCTGAACCTTTCTTACTGCAGTTTAAACCCATTACTTCTTTTTCCTATTCATCATGGCCATGGGGAATCATTTCCTCTCTTTGTCTTTTCCAGAACCACTTGTGTTCTTGAAGACTGTTGTTACCATCTCAGTTTTCAATTTTTTTAAGTTAAACAATCCCAGTTCTCCTATAGCTATATCACTGGTCTTTTTTCCTGGGCTATTTCTGACTCTGATGTTTATATATTCCTAATTATTTCTATTGCTGCCCCACAGACTGTGTTTATTATGAATTTTTATTTATATCTCAAGGTATTGTTCACTCACCAGTATGGAATATGGAGCATAATCCCAAAACAGAGTAAGCATAGAGGCTGAGTTCATTCTTTCAGGAACAAGTGACCTTTTCTGCTTCAAATTACTACCCTTAGAGAACAACAGGATGTTGGAAACAAAACTTGAGGTGAATATACATGCTTTTCTCTTTGGGAATTTTCTTCTGATCCCATGGGAAAGTCGTTACAGAAGACTAAGGCAGAGTTCCATTAAAGGAAACAGTTCTGAGGCATCTATCAGAAAATATGTTGTAGTAATAAGAATTTTGATTTTCATATGGATGTGTTGCAGGCTCTTAGAATTGCACAGGATGCAGGAGGTTATCATTAGCACCATCCCTACTTATTGGATGAGATAAGCAAAGTAAAAAGAAATAATGAGATGAAACCCAAAGCCACATAATGAGACATAAACATAAAGCAGACTAGAAAAGAAGATTTCCCGATTTTCCTTTTTATTTCTATTCTCTTCCCACTGCAGACAGGCACTGACTTTTTCTGTGAACTTAAGGGAAGATGATTAAGCCCAGGTTCAGTCTGGAATCCATTGATGGAGCCGGACAGAGAAGTCAGATGAGCAAAGAAAGTGAATTTTCTTCATGTACCATGACTAGAGTAATGCAATCTATTCTGCTGGAGCTGTATCAGAGCAATGTGATACCATTCATCTTCTACCCAGTGCCCAGGTAATGCCTGTACCTCTTTGTCTTCAACAGAAAGGCAAAAAGATAAGCTCAGATTAACTTTCCCAGGGTTTTGTTGCAAAACAAGTGTGTAAAAAATGATTTTAAGTGACCTAGATGATGTCTTTTCGTATCAGTGTTTAGCAATATCTGCCTCTGTAGATGATGTAGCTGTTAGTACTGTAAGGATCCCTTAGGACAAACTCCTGTTGTAACACATTTTCTCTGCACCAAAGCCTACATAAATGTTAAATGAAGCCACTTTAAACAAATATAGGTAACAGAGGGAGAATAAGCCTGTTAACGGAATCAGCACTGCAGTCACTAAGTCATAATATTTTATTTATTTATTATCTCATAATACCTGTAACAGAAGTAACTAGGTGCTATAAAATAATACTTACAGACAGAAGTTGAAATGACTCACCACATCCAACCCTTCATAAAAGCTCCTCTGACTCACAATGTCCAATGAAAGAAAGAAAAGAAAGTATAGCCCCTTTCCAACACCAAATAATGCTTAGTCAAATGCCTGGCTGAACACAACAGCCATAGAACATGATGCTTTCAGAAACACAGCCTCCAAAAGAGGCTTAGACCATCAAGCCAGGGTGTGAACCTTCAAGCTTAAGTGAGACAGAGGAAAGAAACATGTTTTTTTTCCAATGTGGCCTACTCTCAGCTGCTGGAGTGAACCCCACCAGACAATGAGAAGGGTGATGGCAAGAGCAAAGGGAACAGGAAGAAGGTTCTCAGCATACTGAACAGCAAACAGGGCATGGTAAAAGCATCACAAACATTGCATTGTGTGCCATATAAAAAACCAAACCAAACCAAACCAAAAAAAAGATAAAGATAAATCAAAAGGAGGGAGCAGGGGTATCTGTGCTCTGTGTTGAGTGTTAAGGTAAGTTTGTCCACATCATAACTAGGAGCAGCAAGGGAATCTAAGAGGACCTCCTTGGCTAATATCAAGCTATACTGTAAAAAAAGTGACATTGAAGGGCTCTTAGGAGAAAAACAGCACATGCAACTTGTCTCCATTATTCTCAGCAAATTTCCTGATTGCCTCTCTTCTGGCACTTGTGGTCCACCTTTCCCAAACTCAGCCTCAGCAATCTAACACTCAGAACTTGAACAGATAGCAAGGGGGAGTGCAAGGAGAGAACAGTGTGACCAATGAAAGGAAAATCAACACCTTCTTTTGAGCAGCTCTTACCTCCATGTCATTTTTTTTTTCCAAAAAAAATTTCTTCCAAATCAAGATATGAAAACAGCATAATGCAGAGGTACTCAGATGACACTGCCAACACAGTGCACAGGGAAACACATAAAACACTTTCCCTCCCCAACTCTGATAATTTAGCTTTGTTTTAGTTTCAATCTAATGAACATTTATGCTGTATCCAATCCTCAATTTATACCCATTTTGTCCAAAGCACAATTATATGCCGAGCGGAAAATGCAGCTTTGACTCATAATAATAAGATTGGCACTGTGTCTAGCAGTTTTTCACACTTCGTTTTCATGCCTCCAGCCATATCAGTTGGACAATGATTTTGCCATATCTCCCAAAACAAGGTCAGGCTGGAAGGTAGAAGGGAAGGACTTGGGGAGATGTAATATTGGAGTAAGTAAGACACCTTCAGAGAAACTCATCAATCTCCAGAAAGGGGTGTGGAAGAGGCACTTTCTTAAAGAGATGTCTGTGTTGACAAAAATGACACGCTTTTCATTTTCTGTTTGCTAATCCAAATTGCTCTGTTTTCTCCAAATTGTTTCCTTGGAATAGAAATCTGTGTTTCACATAAGCCCACTGGTAAATTAGACCTTTTCGACTGTAGACCTAGACTCATGGTGTATTTGAGTGCCTGATGGTGGCAAGCGTGCTCAGAAGGCTGTTTTCAAGTACTTTCAAAACAGGAGGATTTTCTTTTCAAGATTCTCTGGCACAGAGTCTCTGGAAGACTTTCCATGAGGAATGGTGGTCTTGTGCTTAGTTTAGAAAGTCAGGATGTATCAGTAGTATTCTTAGCGTTACCTCTGACTTGCTATGAGATACCAAAGCCTTCTAAACCTCTCTCTGCTTCATCTCTTGTTATGAGATACCAAAAGCACCAAAGCCTCTCTCTGTTTCATTTTCCTCATCAGTAAAATACAGTGAATGACATCCACCAATCCCAGGCATCAGACTGTAGACTACTCAGTGTTGATAAAAATGCTCTGAGATTGCAAAATGGAAGTACTAAAAAAGAGTTGAAGAAGAAAAAGTTCCCCTAGCCACCCTTCGGTGTTCTCTCACAGTTTCAGCCTATGCAGCCATTTATTTCCTGTCTATGTCTTGTACAGAGTTGCTGCTGCTAAGTAATGTACCAAAACAACTCCTGGTGAAGAAATCTGTGGAGCATGATGGTCCTCATTCTGGCTGGAAGGTAGCTGTGAACAGACAGATTGCTTCTCTTTGGCATCTTCTTTCTCTTGGCTTAATATCGGATCCTATTGTATTTTCACCTGCTTAGTGTGTTGGGAAGTCAGCTCGTCCTTTGTGCAACTTCCTTTATTTCTTTATTTTTTCAACAGTGGGAAAGAGTTTTTACCTGGCCTCTTTGGGGGGAATTTCATGCACAGTTGGTGGTGCCCAGAAGGGAGAAGCAGATGCTGTTGAGATATTCATAGTGTCCAAAATAGAAAGCAATTTATATGGACAATTAAGAAGAGCCACACGGGACTTTGGTGGTTGGAAGCTACAAGTCTGTAAGCAGGCAATTTCTAGGACTTAAAAAAAAAAAGAATTGAATTCACCTGAGGCCATGCAAGAGAAGAAAAGTTACAGAGAGAGAACAATTCCCACGTTCATTCACAAGGCATTAAGCTCCTGATTTGCAGTGGAAATGCAATGTGTGGTGTTCTGTGATCATCAGGACTTAAGAGGACAGAGAAAGCAGTCATCACAGAACAAGTATGAAATTGTTACAAAGAATAAAGTCAAAGCAAGCCAGGGTCTTCCAAATATTAAAATAAGTTCTCTAAAAGGCTATCTGTCCTGATCCTCATCTGCCAGTTATGTCTACCCTCCTCTGATTCCCTTGTGCCATAGCTCCTCCAGAGTTTCTCTTCTCATTCATGACATTACACAGGAAAACGACCTGACAAATGGACAGAAATATAGTGGAATGGGTTATATGCCTGGCATTTATTTTCTTGTCATTGTTTATGTTCTTTTGGCATTGGGCAGCCAGAGAATGTCAGAATTTTCTGATGATCTGACATTTTTCCTGCTGCTTCATCAATTAAGGGAGTTTCAGGCATAAAGGAGTTAAATCAATTTGCTTCAGAACAGCCCTAAGAAATCACTCAGCTCTTTAAAAAGTCTCTGGTGGGGGTGGTTGCTGTAGCCTGAGGGATGTGCAAGCTGAAGTCTCAGCAACCACATTGACATTCGAAGGCATAAAAAGTTTGGAAAAAGGAGAGAAATTATGTGATTTTTGTACCTTCTTTAGTTGACTAAAGAGCTTGGTGCACTGTCTGAACTTGTTTTTTCCCTTGACATTGCTTGGGCTGTCTTGTTTGTTAGGTTTGTATTCCCTCTGAGAACGTGCTGCCTCTCAGCAATACAAAGAGTCAGAGGACATATCTCATTCAGCTCTCTATAGTCAAGAGTTAGCACAGGCTTTGCAGGAGCACTAAGACTCCACAAGTTGACTTACTACTTATTTACACATGTGAAGTTGGGCCACCTCAAAAATCCCCTTATACACCCCCACCATGCAGGATGATGTGAGACTCTGCTCCAGTTCTTTGTCTGCTGAATTGAACTGTTTCAGCTGAGTAGCTCCAAGACTTCTGCTGCATGTAATGCAGGACCTCACAGAGCATTTCTCCTCTGGTTGCTTAAGTCAGATAAAAACTCTGGAAACAGCTTTCCTGAAGCAGCCAGTCTCTCACAAGGCTGAAACTATAATTTGGAAAGAAAGAAGGGGTGGAGTGGCAAGAATAGATATAGGACCCAACTCATGTACTGCTGAAATCTATATTTTCTCTACTTTTTTCATTCAGATTTTTATGGTGAAAGGAAGTATTATCCAAAAACCAAAGGCTTTACTTTGTTCCAGCATCTCTTACTCATCTACCTTCCCCACCTCTTGTAGCCTGGATTCCCATCAGAAAGCTATTACGCATTTTCATGTCCTTTTCCTGGCTGTTATGCTGCTAGGCCTTGGCATTGTCTGAGCTAAAGTGCTTTTTTCTCTTTTTTTTCCTTTTCCCTTTTGTCAAAATAATATGTGTCCCATTCATTCTTTCCTTGGTACTGCTTCTGACACAACATATACAGACCTATGGTTAAAGTATTTGTCTGTGTTTTATGACATCTTTAGTCTCTTGCTATATGATGTGTTTTGTAATTGTGAATAAGAGTTTATCTACTCCCAGATAAGACTGCAGCTGGGGAACTTATGTGAGATGCAGTTCACATAGGGTTTGAGTTCTTGGTTTGAATCAGGAAGAATGTGGACCTGAAGTTGTCTATCCCATAAAATGAGTACTTGGTTAAGAGATGTTGATCAGCAGAGCTCTTTTTCTTCCTGAGAAAATTTTCTAAACAGAAGTTCTGTTCAAACATCTTGTAATGTAATGAACAGGATTTGTTACAAGAAAAACAACTGGTGTCTACAAACTCAAAACTTCCCATGGAATACTATAAAAATATTTTTGTGGAAGAATTCATAACTGGTTCAGCTGATAAGGTCTTTGCAATGGGATGCCAGGGATGCCAAGATAGCCAGCAGGTCCTTTGGCTGCCTCTTACATTGCTGTTCTCCAGAAAAGGCACTACAGAAGAAGGTTTTATACCTCAAAATAAAAGGTTAGCATGGAAAAGCAGAGTTCATGAGCATCATCAGAAGCCGAGTATATCTAAGCCCACAGCTCCAGCATCTTGGCAGTCATGCAAGATGAATAAATATGATACCAGCCTGCTCTACTCAGCAGAACTTCTTGGCATAACAACATCATGCAGGAGATGTAGAGTCTTCTCTGTCTGATTCTTGTTAGCCAGGACACACGGACAAAGACTACTTGTTTTCCCATTTCAGAACTGCCAAGACACACGTGCAGGTCAAAGGAATGATGTGGCAGTGGTGTGTTATCCCTCCACTCAGTATGCACACATTAAAACGCTTATTCTACAAGGATGGGGAAGAAAGGAAATGAAAATTAGACCTTTTTTTTCCATCAGGTGCCAGGATCTATGATTTCACAGCAACTGGGACAACTCCAGAGAAAGAGGCTTACAGGAAGAAAGAGGGAAGTAGGAACTGTAGGACAACGTAAGATAAACCTGCAGAAAATGGGTGAAGAAGTGAAAAGAGGAAGGTCAAGAAAGCAGGAAAAGCAGAAAGGAGAGAAAGAATAAAAGCAGAGGGAAATAATCCAAACAATTCAAAGGTAGTGGCAAAAATAAAAAGGAAAGAAGGTATTCACTGAACACACATAGAACAGAAGTCAACCACATAGGTTATCAATTCCATCTTCTAAATACTACAGACAATAATGCAATAGACATTAAGTTGAGAAAGATCCATAACCTCTGTTTCAGTTATTCCGATTCTATGTCAGAAAACACCACAACCTTAAAGCACTTGATGCAAAAGAGCAAATGTTGCAGTGTGTATGACATGTCCAACAATAGGATGGATGAAAGGCCTTGGGAAGATCTTAGACTCAGGCAATTGCATGTGGGTGGGCGCACTCAGATATATCTTGAGTGGATCATACTCCATATGGCTACAGGGGAAGACCAGATGATCAATCACTCTAAACCATTCTCTCTCTTCAGTTCACAAGAAAATTTTTCCTGATTCCACATAGAATCAATGTTTTTTAATTCAAGACACATCAGTCAGGCAGTACCAGTAGGAGCACCAGCATAACCCAACTACTATCCTTTCTTTAGACTTGGCCAATTTCTTGTTTGGGTAATTTAATGCTTCAAAGGAAGATCAATTTACCCTCTCTCCACTCCTCATTCCTCCCACCCTTACATACACATCCAAGAGAATAAAGGACTTGGAGATGAAGGGACTCCCTTCTTTACCCCAATATTGGTCAGTGGGAGCTCTGAAGCATGAAATTAATTAATTAAAATATAAATGCAATGTAATTCCTTCTATGAACTCAGCAAGCTCTACTTTTTAATTATTTAAGTTCCTTGCCCTTGTTATCCTGTATGGAAGGCCAGAACTTCATTCCTTTGAAGTTTAGAAACCTTCTCCTGATTTCCAAGCTAATTTATACTCATCTGATCTTTTAGCATTGCTTTTCTTCAGCTGAAACAATTCTTCATCCTGGTATTTACAAAGAGTGTATTTATGAAGAAAAACTGTACTCCCTCTCATCTTTCTTTTGCTAGTCTAACTGAGCCTCCTACACACATTTTAAAGGTCTGCCACTTCCTCTAATCATTCTCTCAACTCTTTATTATACGTCACTTTCCCTTTTTTGATCAGAAGTGACCCAAATTGGTCACAATATTTTAAGCGAGGTCTTCTCAGTCCCTCATATCAGCACAGTACTAAAATACTTCCTTTTCTGAAAATACCTTTGCCTCATACATCCCCGAATTGCATTAATCCTTTTCAAGGCTATGTCATATTCCAGCAAAAAAAGCAAAGAAAAAGTGAAGAAGAAAAGGGAGACGTTGAACAGAAAAAAAAATGAAAGCGTCCTGAGGAGCAACAGACAATTCTGGAGGGAGAAAAAAAAAACCTGACTGCCCTGCAAACGTGAAGACATAATCAGCTTTGTAGAAAAGGTAATTCAAGGGAATAATGGAAAGTCAGAAAGCTGGGGCAAGGCACATCTGTACGAAATCACAGTGCACTGGCTTTGCACAACCTCTCAGCTTCATGCCAAGTCTTTGACACCGTTTAAGTCACTGTTTTGGCAAAATCAGGGCTGACAGCATTACGCTGGTGAGAGGGGGAGACTCCCTGTGCAAAGGAGGCAGGGTGAGTGGGTCTGTCTCACGGGTCCTGGACAGGCCCTTGGCAGCAGAGCTCCTAGATTGTCTCTTCAGGGTGTAGTGCTTTTTGCCTAGTAATTTAGAAGTAGCACTCCCTGCACTCCCTGCATGCTTGAGTGTGCATGTACTTTATGTGTGTTTATGTATGTTTGACATACAAAACCTACCGTGTCTTTCTGGATACCTAAATTTTTAAGACTAATATTTATTAATAAAAATGTTTCACTGTCTCATAGACATGCAAATATTGTCCTTTAACCTGTGAAAGAATATAATGGAAGATCTTAAAGTGCTTCAAGAATGTTAATGAGAAATTACAACAATCCCCAGGCGGCGCATGCTTATGTAACTTCTGTGTATTCCACATGGAGATAAAGCAAGTCCTGCACTGTTTCCTCACACTTTCCATAGCAAACATGAATATGACTTTTTCAGTTATTATTTAGAAGAAAAATCTTCAACACTGAAGCATTTTGCAGGTCTTTAAAACAGAACATGCAGTGCAGGGGAAGAAATCTACATTTTGCCTCTATACGGTAACACTGGGGTTTGCACTATCAAAAGACAAATAAATAAAGACCAACAAATTTTCTCATGAGGGGTTTGTAGAGCACCTTTGTTTCTGCCAGTGCAGAAGGAAATTCCACTTGCAGCAGACACGCGATACGTCAATTCATTTCCATTGTATTGGCAAGAAGCAACACACACAAGACAGATTTATCAAGCTATCTGATAGTCTAAGAGCCAAGAATTCTTATTCTATCTCTCTCCTCTCCTCTCTGCTTTCCTCCATACACACACACATGCACAAATAAAGGCAAATCTGCCACTCTTGCAAGCATAACACTGTAAAGTTCGGCAGTTTTATTGCGGGTGTTTATCATAAAGCATGCTTATCTGTTACCTGCTTATAGAGGAAGCTTTGGTATGTTATTTCAGAGTAATAGCTGAAAGCGAGTTAAATTGTATTAACCTTTAAAGATGGCATTAATGGGTAACCGTGTCAGGAGACTATATTACTGTACAATTTCTTTTTCCTATTCTTATGCTGGCTCTGCATTTAGAGTATTTTTTTGCTGTTAGTGCACACGTTGCTGCTAATGCTGATGTGCCAGCCTTACATCACAGGCTTTGAGCTCTGAGCACAGTACTTACACTCTAGGGAAGCACTCAGCTGGAAGGAAAGTAGGACTGGCATTTCCTCACCACTGACAGACAACAGGAGAGAAGGCAGGCTCTTTGTGACAGAGTCTGTGAATCTTGCCCTTTGGCACAGGTGGCTTGATATATGCTACGTACTCATGTTTTTCACCTGCAATAAGGTGACTTCTGGGATAGACTGCACTCAGAGCCTGAAGCTAGTAGGTTAGGACTATTGGATGTATCAGTGCATTACATGAGAGATAAGTCCCTTCTTATGGTTGCAGAGGGTTGTCAGCATATCACTGTGAAAGAGAGACCTTAGAACTGAGATTTTTAGATGTGCAGACTGGAACATGTGAGCAGTACTATGTTCTCTGTTGTTGTTTTTCAGGGAAGACTTCTGCAAGGTATTTATTCCAAGTGTCAAAGTTCAATAGAATCATAGAATCATTTAGGTTGGAAAAGACCTTTAAGATTATTGACCACAACCATTAAGCTAACTCTACCAAGTCCAATGCTAAACTGTGTCCCAAAACAGCATGCCTATACAACATTTAAACATGTCCAGGGACGGTGATTCAACCACTTCCCTGGGCAGCCTGTTCCAGTGCCTGACAACACTTTCTGTGAAGAAATTTTTCCTAATATCCAACCTAAACCTCCCCTGGCACGACTTCAGGCCGATTCCACTTTTCCTATCATTTGTTACTTGTGAGAAGAGATCAGCACCCACCTCTCTACAACCTCCTTTCAATTTAACAGCAGCTTTTCATGAACAGGAACAGTTGGAGCTATTCTAGAACTACTACAGTGTAAATGGAACTGGAATGTAGCTTACCACTTATCAGATATTCTCTTCTATGTATTAATTATACAAGTAAAAGTCCTATATTTAGGAATAATCACAATAATTTATCACATTCAGAGAACTGTAATTGCAAACACAAAATAACCATTTGTCAGCTGTTTCAGATGGAAAGGAGTAGACAGCTGCCTCTTTGATCATATTTTGATTGGGAAGTCTCTTCATTACAGGATTGATTTGTGGACCCTCCTCCCCCTCATAACTCTTCAAGCCTTCTTCACAAGCTGTTTATCCAAAGAATACCTTTACTTGCCTCACCTCCCATCAAAGCTCCTTCTGAGCTTTGGAAGGACAGCTAGCAGGACAATGCTGCGAAAGGACACAATGTCCTCGCACAACAGAGGCCATATTTCTGAAAATACACATCTGACAAAAAATGTAGTGATCTTCAAATCTTTCATAAATTGGGACCCATCAGATTTGGCATTTGGCAATCCTACCTTACCAAAAAGGGGAAGAGGTCCAGAGACAGTTTTAATACTTCTCAGAAAAAGTCTTAATAAGAGCAGACATACCTGCTCCCTAGATACAGGGAACGTGCCTTGGATGACCATAGAATCATAGAACCATTTAGGTTGGAAAAGACCTTTAAAATCATCAAGTCTAGCCATTAACTTAACGCTTCCAAATCTACCACTAAACCATGTCCCTGAGCATCACAACTACATGTCTTTTAAATACCTCCAGGGACAGTGACTCCACCATTTCCCTGGGAGCCTGTTACAGTGCTTGACAACACTTTTGGTGAAGGAAATTTTCCTAATGTCCAATGGAAGCCTCTCCTGGTGCAACTTGAGGCCATTTCCTCTTGTCCTATTTCTTGTTACTTGCAAGAAGAGTCCAGCACCCACACAATGCAGCAGAGGTGTATGATACTTGGCTGCCATGGAGATGAGTACAAATGAAGAGCCTAAATAGAAGAGAACATGTTTTGTTTTGAAGCGCTGTTGTAATAAAGGTGCATGTTAAATACAGAGATGCTGAAGTTTCTTGCCAAAAGCTAACATTAATTGTTTAAATTAACACTGCAATTAGCACACAACTAAAATAAATACTTTTTTTTCTTTTCCTTCCTTCTTATAAGCAAGCTGTAACTGATTGCTTCACGAGCCTCCCCTGGGAGCACACGTGCTGTGCTGCCCTTTAAAAATGGAGCCACACAGAGCTTCTCCTCAGCAAGTCTGGGCGTTGCAGGCTGGGGAGATTCCAGGCGTTTGGGTACATCTAGATTTGTGCTTTCTCAAGAACCCTTTTTGTCACCAAGGTTGTGCTCAATGACATCTTTTCTTTGCCATCTCCTGGTCTGTCACGTGGTCTGTCATGTCCCCTACATAGGTAGCCATGTTCCCTCCTTCAGTCTGTAGGGATTTACCATAATAGTGTAAGATGGGCATCAGCAAGATGAGTCTCAGCTAGATGGGAGCTTGCACACCATTTAGGACTGATCTGGTCATGTGAAGTTTTGGGCAGCTTCCTAGGAGGTGAAACACATGCCACCTACAGTTTGACCTGGTTTTGCCGGCATGCATCAGCACACAGCTGTAAAGCTGTAAAATCAGAAGCCCTTACTTTCCTTATTTCAAACAATAGAGATTCACTCTATTAGTTCCAGAGATGAAAATTACAAGCCCCAGGGTGTCAGACAAAAATAGGTGTACACGTAACTTGCACACCAGTAAGCCCCTTCTTTGGGGGGCTTTTAATGTCTCTGAGCCTGCAGCTCTACAAAGGGTTTTGAAACCATGTGTTGCATTTGTAGAAGTAATAAGAATATCTCTCTCTGTAAGAAAAATAAAGAAAAAAAAAAAGACAATCATTGGTAGAAATGGTGTTGATTTTTCTTAATGATAAATGAAAAGAAAGTCTAGATGATAATGATGGATGCCACCAGTCAGAGTTCTTGTTACAGCAGCCAATGCCTCTTCATATACTTGTCTCGTGAAAGTGTCATAGATATTTAAAAAGAAAAAAAAAAAAAAAGAAATATGCTAAAATTAAAATGGAGAAGAAAAAGTCATTTCACACATTTAATAGCATAATGAAGTCTTTTTAATGTAATTTTCTTTACTATTCTGATTACATATTCACAAAGAGGATCTTCACTTCCATCTTTATTAGGCACTGTGTTTGTCATCATTATGGGTTAAGTATTTTCATAAACATTTGATGAATATTAACCATTTAAAATAAAAAATAACAGTTTATTCTCACTGTAATGACTGCTGCACATGGAGATATTAATACTAGAACAAGTCATATGAAATTACACACCCTTGCAGCCCCATCTCTGTGTTCAAGGAAACAGTGCAGAGCCTGGAAGAGGAGAGACTCTCAACCTAGTGAACATGCAGAGAGGCTTGCAAAACTGGATCCTAGAGAGACCTATAGCCAAGGCTAAGAGTGATCCCAAAAGACTACCAAGTCTTACCGTCAGACACTTAATGTTCCTTTTTAGCAGTGACAAAACAACAGGTTGTTCCTTGCTGCTTTCCCAATATGACTGCATTCTTCTCTTCCCTATGTATGATAGTGGCTTAATCCAGACCAGGCTTTAGTATAACATCCTGGTTAATATATATATGTCACCTCTAGCAAGTGCAAATATCCTAATAAACACATTTTTAAATATGGTCTGTTCTCTAGAGCAGGTAAATGGCTTCCTAAAACAAATAGTTCCAGAGCCAAAAGCTGCAGAAAGGGGAGGAGGAATGACCACAAAAGAAAAGGGTGCCTGGAGTTGGGTAAAATCTGGTTTTAAATAGAGCAGAAAAATGCAGCTGTAACATTTTGGGTCAGTAAGATCACTAGTTATAATGAAATTATAACTATATTTAATTTTAATCCTTTATTTTTATTAAGATAGGTTTATTTCTCAATGACGGAGTCATTTTAAAAAAGGAAAACAATCATGTATACTGCTTAAATGGTGTCTAACCTTTTTCCTCTATCTTAGTTCTCTTTCATTTGCACTTTTATCCATTTCCCTTCCCCCAATCAATAAAATAAAAACATCAGTGATGACATCCCAATTTCAAGGCATCACATGAAAGCTCATTTCTGACAAAAGGCCATTGTAACAAAAATACCTGACCTGTTTCTGGCCAGATGACACTTGTGTTCCTTCACTTACCAAGAGGAAACAGGAGGCAGCTGATACCCTGGGGGCCTTCCCACCTGTAAACCAATTTTAGACAGCAGGCTCACTCTTCTCCATGAGTTCCCAGTGTCAACCTGCCCCAAAAGTAAAAAGCCACAGAGCACTTTTTTTTTTCTTTTTTTTTTTCTTTTTTTTTTTTTTTTTTTAAAAGAAAGAGCTATTTTCAAAAAGTGAGGGGAAAAGGTC
>JANIJG010009925.1:143704-168664 GCA_024611175.1 Megaceryle torquata
TCTTTTTTTTTTTTTTTTTTACAAAAAAGAGCTATATGCAAAAAGTGAGGGGAAAAGGTCCACCTGCGGATCTTCTCCCCTCCTCCCCAAAGTGCAGAGCAATATTGCCAGTGCTGTCAACAGTTATTAAAAGGGCCCATGTGGGAAGGAGCAGAGTACTGCTCTTTGTCACCTTCCCAGTTGTAAACTGGGTCACTTTAATTAATCCTGTAGGTAGGGGATCCAGAACAGAAGCTTGAAGAGTCCAAAGGCCCAGTTCAGATGATACTGATTTGGTCCTGACTGGAGAGGGTTAACAGAAGAATTACTGGTGGGTGTTTAATTAGGATTTGAGTGATAGGGATTGAGCATCAGGCTGGGGTTTGTTTAGGACTCCTGTGCTCAAGCGCTGAGGTAATTTCACATTGTGCTTTGCTGCTTCCTTTGCCGCACTCAGCCAGCGCCTTGTGGGAGCTAGAGTAAAAGCTCCACCTGGAGACAGCAGGAGCCTGCCTGCTTCCCTGGCTGCTCATAGCAGATGCTACCGGCCAGGATTTGCTGGGAGAGCAGGGGGCCCAGGAGTGTTCATCCCCAGAATTAGCTCCTCGCTTGCTCCCTGGCTGCAGCCCTGGCACTTCCTTCCAGCACTTAGCGCCTCTAATTCCCTGGTCCTGCGGGGAGCCAGGCATGTGCTGTATAGGAACAGTGAATAATTAAAGGTCTGCAGAAAGGGTATGGAGGAAAGGGAGGCTAAGGAAAGAAGGAAATCTTGAGACAGAACCTCCTGCCACCCTCTGGCCACTGTCTGTGGGAGAAGGTATATACCTCAGAACTATACGTTACTGACAGTTACCCAGTGTCACTGGATTAGACAGTCACCTCTTGCACAGTGCATCCTTCCAGCATGCTACAACCTGCTAGTAGCCAACATGATGCTGTCTCCAAGCAGAGGATTTCACTCTTCCATGAAGTCACGTGAGAGAAGCTTTTCTGAGAAAATAAACTTAAATGTGATCCTTCTCTTTGGTTTGACGCTCCTTCTCCAACCCTTCTAATTTGCACTCTCAACTGATTGCTTTCCCAAGAAAGTTGCTGAGGTCACTGGTACAGCAGGATGAACAAGGAGGTAGGATGCAGCTCCTGGGAATCACTCACTTGTCTTTGTCAAGTATGGATTTTGAAATCTTGATCCTGAGTCAAAGATTTCAGCTTGGTATAATGCTTTAGTGCCAGGACTAAGGTGTAAACTGGTATCAAGCCTCAGAGTTCTGGGTGCTGTGAAGCAAATGGATCATCTTCTTTCTGGCTAGTGACTTAAATATGTACAGTTAGTACTCCCAGTAACTGGAACATAGCTGTCCAGATTGCCAAATTGCCAGAGTGGCTTTTGGCATGGTTTTGGCCCTGGCTAGCCAGCAACATCCCAGAGGACTCCTTGGGCAAAGCCTGTGATTTAGCATGGGACAAGGATCCTTTCCCATATGCAGCATGCACATAGCCACTTTGGTCTGCAGGGCAGGAGAGCTTTGTTGCATGAAAGCAGGGAACTGCAGGTCAGGCAACCTCAACATCAGGGAGATTTTCTGAAACGTACCTAGTTGCCTGGTTCAGAAGTAGGCTTTTTCACTGAAAGTCTGGTCAGGACCACTCAATAGAGAAAAATGCAATTCCCCTTTCCCCAGCTGGGTTGAGCCTCATAAAGGTGTGAGACCTTCTCCTGGAACTTAGATATGGCCTTTCAAGCATTGAGGGAATAAAAAGATCTACTTGAATTTAGCAGTGGAACAAAGATATGAGGGAACAAGTCCTTTATGTTATTAAAAAGTAGAGCTTGTGTGGCAAGCACAGAGATGACAAGAGAAGCATTCAGCTCCGGCTTGCATGCCCCTCTCTGGAAAGCAATGCTCAGTATCTAAATAGTCTTAAACTAGACTGGCTTGTTATTAGTGGAAACCAAGGCCTTGCATGTTATTAGTCAGCAGATGGTATATAAATGCGGTGTCAGGAACCAATCTAGCACGACCCACAAAAAGAAGGAGGATGATTAAACAGGGAAATGAAACAGAGCTGAGGAATGTCACAAAAGAGTTAGCACAGAGGGACTTGGATCCCCAGCAGCACAAGGGATTTAGACCACAGGAAAAGGCTTTGCCAAGGAAAAAAAAAAAGCAAGCAGTGAGTCTGTAAACAGAGCTGACCACAGGGGATAAAGATGAAATGGAAGCAGACTTTTTACTATCTCAATCGGGGAGAAAAAAGTGACAAGAACTGACTGAAAAGCTGAAAAGTGAGTGATATACTATTGCCAAGAATAATGCTCAAAACACTGTAACAGCTGATAGAGGTACTGAGCGTTGTGAACCCAGACAGAATGAGACTTCAGAGACATCTCTCGGTTAAAGGAAAAAACAACCAGCAAACTAACCAGAAGCCTTCAGCGACAGAAAAGGGAGCAGATGCTAGTGCCGAGAGCACTAGACTCCACAGGTGACTTTGGAGACTGCCATCAGCGACTCCTGGTGAAAAAGACAGGTGCATCTCTCCCCTGCAATACAAATGCAGTAGAGTCTGTCCTTACCCCAGCATACTCCCAGTGAGCCCTCACCTTTCTTGTATCTAGGACAAATTAAGTCCCTCAAGAACTAGTCCAGAAGGGCCAAAAAAAATCCTCCACTCCCTGGCCCCTCACATCTGCACAAGAGACAAGGTATTTGCCCTGCTCTGCTTTCCCAGTGTTTCTCTGCTCCTGTATCCTCATTTCCAGCAATGTTGTTCAGACTCAGCCCAACAGGTTCTGGGTTTGTCATTAAAAGAAACCTGTATCAGACTCCTCCCAGAGATAATATCAGGTAATTTTCTTTTTCCAAGGAACTCGGGGCTCTTTTCTTAATATTCACTTAACTTTCTGGAGAGGTTCAGCCTGGCCCATCTAACCTGCTTGCTCAGCTGGCTTCAGGCAGAAACCTCCTAACCTAGTCCTGGGGAGGCGAACCTTCTGTTTCAGCCCCGTCAGGCAGATGGGAAAAACAATCCACATCCATTGGAACTTCACCATGAAATGTGTAGATACCCAAGTTATAAGCAAGGAAGATCAGTTGTACATATCAGTGCACAGACATGTAGAGAGGAGCTCTTGGGAGAATGGCTCTGGCTAGCTAACCATGCTTGCAGCACAGTACCCAGGTGGCTTGCCATGTCCCAGAACTGGCTGGCTCAGCTCCACCAGGGGTGTCTCTTCAGCATTCAGCAGTATGTCTTCTGCATCAGCAGAAGAAGGCCCTCCAATGATCTACAGCCTCAAGCAACCCAGTGCAGTGCTTAGCGCAGACCCAATAGAAGGTTTCTCTGATGGTAGTGGGTCTATTTTTATTTATTTCTTTTTGCCTATACACATTTGTTTTTTGCATGTGATTTTTTTTTTCTCATTGCATCTTCCTCATCTTAGCATGTGCCAGTTTATTTCTTTTTTCTTCTCCGCACAGTCAACCATCTTCCCTCGCCATCTCTCTCTCCCTTCAGTTTAGACCACTCTTCACAGCTCTCTGCAATACAGACTATCCTCTCCCATCTCTCTTTCCTCTCCCTCCCTTCTTCCCTCCCTCCTTCCTCAGTATAGGCCACCCCTCCATTTCCCTCTCCCTCTCCTGTCAGCAAAGCAGTTTATCGGCAGTTGCAGTCTCATCTATCAGTCCAATTCATCTTTCCCTTCAGCCTTTGGGGGAGAGCGAGAGGAAAAACCACAATCTGCCTTCCTAAAGAAACCAGTGGCAGCCACGGGCATTAATATGAGAAACTTGGGAAGGTGTCATTTTTCACTCAAGCTGACATTTAAGCTGTTTCATAAATATAAAATCAAACCAAGGGCCCAGATGGGCCTCCACCCCCTCTGCTTTTGACTAAGAGCGGCTGTGATACTCTCTTCACTAGCTTAAAACAAGGGGATGACAGGAGCAAATCCCTGGGGGATGGAGGATAGAAGGAGCAACTGTTCTCAGCAATGTAACCTGTGATGTTTACACTAGTTTCAGCAAAGAGTCACCAACCAGTACAGGAGAACCATCAGTCAGTACTGATGCCACTACTGGTAGTGGCAGGTTTGCTGAGGTGGGATTTCCCTCTGAGGGCACAAGGCAATGGGGTGGCTATTCCCCCTGCTATCCCCACAAAGGATGGTGGATCTCTTTTCTATCAACAGCTCTCTTATTGCCATAACTGTTTCACATACACGGAGAGCCTGATTTCAGGAGGAAAGGAGGTATAAATCTCTGTTCCTTGTCCTTCTTAGAAATCTGGACTGCTTACACCACCTCAGTCCCTATGCAGCCTCTGGTACCATCATGGATATGAAACACCTTCTCACATCCCATCCCAGGGAACCAGAACAGTTTGTAGGAGCGTTTACTAGACCATATTTGAGGTCTGCAACCTCACACTCCAGTCCACTCCCATTAGGAAGCAATACCTTTCATAACTGGGATGAGAAAGAGATGTCATGAGTACTTGTTAATGACCACAGATCTCAGGAGCAAGGGAAAGGAGGTAGATACTGCTGCTCTTCCTCTTGGTATGGTAAGCAGGGACTCTGAGTTTGTCTTCAGTGTTGTGCCCACCTTTCTGGCACTGCTTCAGACCACCATTCATCCCCCTGTCTGTACATACAGGCAAGGGGAAGAGTGCCACAGCCCAAGGAGGGGAGACATGGATACAACACCTTTTTATATGCTGCTAGATATTACTGGCAGCAATACAGCTCCTTGGGATCCAGGCATTAATTACAACTGTCCTGAAACTGCTTGCCAGCCTATCTAGGATATGATAGCAGAAAGTGACCTCCTGAGACACTGAGCTCTGCTTCTTGACTTCACCACATCATACAGTCTCATCCCTCAACATGGTATGATCATAGCACCTTATACTGTTTGCCCCTACAGTAACCATTGAAAAAGACTACTCTCCTTTGATGGACAGAAATCATCTAATTCCCAGTACAAGTTTAGCTCATGAATTTTGTGAGAACAGTGAACTTCAGTTAAAGTAGCTTTTCTCCTTCCCTTGTGTTTGACACAATTATGTGTTTACAGAGAATAATTTTATCTCCTCAGTCTCCTTTTGCCTAGACTGAACAGGGCTGTCTCATTTCCTCTGACATGATGGGCTTGCCATTCCCTGATCATACGCGTTTTCTGTGTTGGTATTTGCTCTAGGTTTAATACATCTCTCCTGAAAATGATTGACAAGAATGACACCAACTGTTCCAGGTGATGTCTATACCTCCTTTGTACAACCACTATGGTGCTCCCCTGTATATAGAATGCACTTCTCCCCTGGCACATCCTAAGAACTCATTTACCTCTATCATGGCTGTTTCAAGTTGTGGGCTCATAGTTGTGTGTTGATTGACTGCTACAAGCAAGTCTTCTGTTTTCCTGTTTCAAACTGATAAGCTTTCAGTGTGCAGGTGGAACTCTTGCTGACAATGCCCAAATATGCAGTCTTCCATTTGATTCCTCTTCATTCCCTCCCATTCCTGTTGGCTTAATCCCCACAAAACCTTGTGTGATATTCTGGTGATTCTAGGCATTGATGAGGCTGCCTGTTAATGCACTGCTAACTTTAGGCCAAAAGTCACCATTGAAAACATGGGTCCCAAGACCAAGGTGTAAGAACTTACCTAGCAATCTCCTTTCAGTATAGCTGCCTCCTTCCCCTCTTTCACCAATTCCTTACTCACTTCACAATTCTTGTACTAATCCTCATCTTCCCTCATTTAACTAATAATTTCCCAGGTGGCACCACACCAGATTTTAATGAAGTATAGATAGAGAAGATCTACTACTTTTCCCTTGTCTAGAACATCAGTTACCTTATCAAAGACAGATATCGAGTTAGTCTGGCACAATCTCTTTTTGATAATGGCATATTGCACTATATCCCATTTTCTATTCCATGTCTTCAATTATTCTTTCTGACATAATTTGCTCTGAATCCATTTATGCCCTTGAGGAAAAAAATACAAGCCCATAGCTGCCTAGATCACTCTCCCTCTCTTTCTTAAATACGGGTACTACATTTGCTATTATCCAGGCAGAGGAACCCCCAGTGATTGGGCAGGTTTATTCAAAATCCTATCTACTAGACCTGCGATTTCATGGGCCAGTTCTTTTAGCATGCTGGGGAGGGTGTTTTCCTGGCCTTCCTGGTTTGAACACAGTAAGCTTTCTGAATTGCTTCTATCTTGCATATAATAATTGCCTTTTCAGTACACTTATTTCCATTAGTCCACCCGACTTTGCCCCCACACTTTATATTTCTACTCTTAGGGGCAACATATCCCTCTAGTTTAGAGCTGTGCAAATTTTTCTTAGTGCATACAGAAGCTCCACTTTTTTTTTTTTTTTTTTTTTCATTTATACCATTAAAGATCCTTCTGTTGTTTCATTTCCTTTGCAAGGAACAACTCAGTTTGACTTCTGGCAATTCTCACTTCATCCCTGCACTTTCTGACCTTCCAAGACATACCTTTCCTTTGTTGCTTAATCCCCTTTCCAAGGCTGCCTTGATGTGCAGGTGGACTAGGCAGTTATCAAGTGCAGCAGACTGCTGGGAGGAGGTGGTAATAAAAGGGCCACAGACGTATGGCTTTCATGGCCTACACCACACGCTGCAGAGTTGGCCTTGCTTCGATTGCTAACACAGACCGGGCCAGGGTGGCTGCCTTCTGAACATATTCTGCTACGCCTACACAGAAGTTACACAGTCCTGATTCTTTGCTTTCCTTCCTGGAGGTATGAATTCCCCCTTTCACACATGGCACTACAAGTAGTAGCCCAAGAGGCACATATGGGTAGCTGCTTTGGGTTCAGAGTAGAAACAGGGAACTTTTGTAACCACTTTGGAGCTGGGGGGAAATAGAGGCAAACTGCATTTTGAGATGACAGTGGTTGCAAGGGTATTGAGTGGCAGAGCGAGAGAGGAAGGCTCCTTTCTCTATCTACAGTTCCCTGAAAACTTACAACTCCTTTGGAGCCTCCCAGCTCATCTTGTCTTTGCTCACCTCACATCTGCTCTGCACTGCCACCACAAATTACTTCTTTGATGTTCATACTTAGGGATGGCAGCATTCAGAAATTTATTAATGCTGTAGACAGTGTGCTGCTTCTGCCCTCCTCTGTTCCTTCCAGGCTCTCTGTTTGTGGTTGAGACATTTTGAAGTTAAGTTTTTTAAAGAAGTTGGTCATTCATATCCTCCAAGTTTGTTCTCTTTTCCTGGGATACAAATTCCAAATCATTTTGCACTACCCACTTAAATGTATTCCCCCACTCCTCCTCTTTTAAAACCACTGAGTTCCTAAGTCCAGCTGATTTACTGATTTCTTTGCTTGCACAAAGTTTACCCTTTGGAAATAAAAGGAAACTCTTTGTTATGATTCATTTTTATTTCTCCAACCACTCAGTTTGAACTGAGCCATATAGCTGTAGGACTTGAAGGGACCTTGAGAGCTCATGTAGTCCATCTCTGCCCCAAGCGATGATCAGCTGTCCAGACCTCCATCACTCCTGACAGGCATGTGTTTAGCCTGCTCTTTTAAACCTCCACTGGCAGATACTCCATAACCTCCCCAAGCAATCTGTTCCTTGTATTACTCTCTCTGCCCTCAAAAAGTGTTCCCCAATGTCTCATCTGAATCTCTTTTCCTGCAATTTAAGACCATTATTGCTTGTCCTCTCTACCACATACACAAAGAAAAGGTTATTGTCTTCACGGCAGCTTCCTCTTTCCTTATAAACCCTTTCAATCTTCTCTTTCCAGGCTAAGCAGATCATTCAATCTTCCCTCACTGGTTGTGTTTTCTACATCTCTGAGCATTCCTGATTTTGTTTTCCAGACTAAGTCCAGGAAAGTTGCATCCTTCTTAAAACTTAATGCAGTTGATGCTAAACTGAAAAACATATTAGTTCACATACCTTACAAATGACACTCCTATCTAGACATCCCAGCATGATGTTTGCTTTCTTTGCAACAAGTGATTTACTATTATTGACTCAGGCATTTTGTGATCCACTCTAACCCTCTGTATCCCTCTCAGCAGAGCTATGCACAGCTGCTCCCATTTTGTGCTGGTACTATTGATTGCTCCTCAGCACCTTGTACTCATCTTCATTGATTTGAATCCCATTTTTTCAGATTATTTCTCCAATCCATGTAGATAATTTTAAATTTGAATGCTGTCCCTGTACCATGTAAGTGCTTTTCAAAAGCGTTTCCATCATTTATTAAGGGCGTGAATTATGCCATGACCTAAGTTATCAAGTGACCGTGGTGCCCAACTTGATGCATCCTTCTAGTCACCCAGTGAATCTATGATAACTGTTTTACAAGTACAGTTTTCCAAACATTTCTGAATCCATATCATAGTAATTTTATCCAGGCCGCATTGCTCTAGCCTGCTAATGGAAGTCTCACATAAGGCAGTGTCAAAACCTAACAAGTTAAGGTGCTTTGTCGTTATCTACAAGGCTTGTTACCTGTCAGAGTAGGAAATCAGGTTGGCTTTATACAATTTGTTCCTGACAAAATCAAATTGCCTGTTATTTACCATGTTGCTATCCAACTCATGATCAATCTATTGTTAGGTCCCACATAAAGCTCTCCTGCAAAATTCTCTCTGCTAACTGAAATCAAGGCTACAATAGCAGCACTTTTGATGAAGCTCAGTGATTATTTGGTGATGATGTCTTTTAGCTATCACATTCAAGAATAACCAGGACCTACTTTTATTAATAGCACTTATTTTACAATCTACATTTCAGAAAATACAGTCTTCTAAACTGACTCAAGTCCTGGTTATATTTTTGTCTCTCTCTCTCATACATGCTGAAGAGCTTTATGATCCCCTGGGCTAGAACAGACACCCAGGGGTATCATTTTTCCATTTTTTCCCCAAAGTGATTTTAGTCCAAGTCAATTCTCCTTTCGCTTTTCTAGTACTTCTTTGCCCTTCACACCCTTAATATGCATAATTCCAGCTAACTTTATCTTTGTTTCTATCATTCCTGAAAACTATATACCCTTCACTATCTACCTTCCAGTCATCACTGTTACTCTCAACACTTTTCTATAATGACAAGTTATTAACTAATAGGTATTTTGTTGGTTGTCATGTTCCTTGGACTAATGGTAATGCACCTTGGCTGTTTCAGTCTAATATTGCCCATTTTTCTAGCTAAACTGTGTACAAGAGCTGCTCAGGTAGTATCACTAGTTTCACTACTGTTCCAGTCAACATCTGTACTCTCATTTTCTGTGCCTTTTCATTTTATTCCTTGATGTACATCCATCTCTTTCTATCTTTTCTTTTACCCAGTGCTGCTCTTTCTGTGTATTAAACAAATGAACATAGGGACAAATACTGTACAAGCCTTTCCCAAATTTCCACTCTGTTTCCTGGACTAAGACCTTATTAACTGTGTTACTTCAATGCCAGAAATCAGTCTCTCAGGAAAACAGGAGTTGTCTCTCCCTGAAGGGTGGCTCCTCTTTTGGGAATGTCTCTCAGTGGTCAGGCTTTCTGAAAATTTTCCCAGTAAGATCAGCTTGGTGACTCTTACTGTCTCTGCACAAAATAGATCTCACTGCAGTTCACCTGAGCTTCACTTACTGCTCTGGGCACTTTCCTTTTCATGGCACAAGTGTTTTTAACCTCTGGTGGGAGTCTGGCAGCAATACTTGTTCCAGCATAAGGTCAACCACCATTTTTTTTCACAGGATGGTCTTTGGGTTCACAGATCTCCATGGTGGGATTCACCACTGGATATACCAGGGACTAATATATTTATTAAGATAAAACAAAGCTGTTAGTCCTGGGCTGTGTCTGTGGAAGCACATATCACACCATATAAAGTCCACATTTTCAAAGATAAGCAAGTTGCTAAGGTGAGCAATATTCTGTGCCATGACCTTGCAGAAGCAGTCTGGGCAGGAAGGCACAACATCTGCAGGTAAGTTCAGAGGATATTAGATCCCTTGACTCAGCTGCTTGTGATCCTTGCCACCATGCAGCAAACCTTAGCTTAGATGAAGTGGAACAAGAGAGTCATTCTAGCAAGTACCATCACTAGTACATTCTAGCAAGGTAGAAGGAAGGGGAAGGTCTGGAGTATCTCTGCTGTATAAGAGGCTCTATGCTATGGATGTTTATTATATCCCTGTAGCCTCCTCTAAGAGATGCACAGACTGAGGAATCTATGCTGCTTCACACAGCCCTTGGAAAACACAGCAGGCCTTTGGGACTCGTGACAGAGTGCTGTCCTCATTTACTGATTTTTCTGCTGCTGGTCTTTATCTCACTTTCTTCTGTGAATGACCATTCTCTTTCGTCTGTGTCTCCAACTATGTCCATCCTTTTTCTTTTTTTCAGATTGACTCTCTTGGTATTCCATTCCCTGACTCTTTCTTTCTTCCATTTCCAGTGCAGCAAGCATGTTCTCCACTCCATTTGTGCTCCATCAGCCAGCCTCTTCCTCTGCACATATTCTCACCTAGCCTCCACTCAAGGTCATTCCATTCAACTGATATCATGGATCTGAAACTGCCATATAACCACATCTAACCCTTGTGAAGAAATCTTCACTGAACAGAAGCAAAGCACAGTGGGTGCAGAGGAACTGTCCTGGAGAAAAACTTGTGATAATGTGGAGAGCAAAGTATGCAGTCACCTGAATTGCTTCTCCAAAAGCCTGGAGATTTAGGACATCGAGGAGATTTAAGAACAATTATAAATATCCTTGAGAGTAAATTAAAGGAGGAAAAAATTTCTGTCAAAATGCCTAGCTTCAGATTATTAGAAGATGTTGTTATAAGTCGGGGAAAATGACACAAAATCTCTTGAATTGTAGCTCGGTAAGAAAACCAGCTTATATTCCTATAGCACCTGGATCATGATATCCATAATCAACCGAAGGAAAAAAAAAAAAAAAAGACGAGAGAGAGTAGGAGAAATAACAGAGGGAGATAGAGCCCCAGAGACGTGCTATTAAAAAATATATTTAGAATCTCTGAGTCTCCAAGGAACAGCAGATGCACAAGTCAATTATACTACCTCAAAGGGAGACTTCCAAATACCATACCTAGTGGGAAATAACACAGACTTGACTTTCTACATACTTGCAGCTCCCATGATCTTTGTCATTTCACAAGGAAATTGTGAATCTTTATCATGGGGTGGCAGCTTTTACATGTAAGGTGGGAGTATAACAAACCTGAGCTGTGTATTATGTCTAATCCAGTGATTTGATTTAACAGACTTCAATAAAATTTGGAATCTCTTTGCCTAAGGAAGTTCTGCAATTTCAGACATACTTTTGCTAAAAAAAAAAAAAAAAAAAAAAAAAAAGGAGGAAAAAGGAGGAAGAAAAGGAAAAGGAGGAGGAAAAGGAAAAGGAGGAGGGAAAGGGAAAGGGAAAGGGAAAGAAAAAATCCCATAGAAATCTCAGTGAAAATTTGTTCATTTTATGTCAATCAGAATGTTTTTTCTGTATCTTAACTTCAATGTTACATTATACTGTAGTAGGAATCCAAGCAAGAGGTTATAAAAAAGCTTAAATGAAACATTTCAACCTCCTGGAAGTGTTGATATGTTTTCTGAGTGAAATTTCATCAACTGGGGCACATTTCTACAGACCCTGAAGCTTTCATAAAATCAGCCTTTACAAATGGAAAATAGTTATATTCAAAAATAATTTTAAAAAATCAAGTACCTCTCCTATTGAGTTTCTAACCTTCAGCACTGGAGGTACAATCACTGTCACTTGTGTTACTAAACAGCCTTCTAGGTGTGAGCAGCAATAATCTCAGCAATATCTCTGGCCAGATACTCAAAAGACTACACTCAAATTCCTGTGGTTTCACACCTACAGACCACTACAGGTCCACAGCCTGTCAGTGCAACATACCTACAAAGCACAGTGTCTTTTGCTAGATTTGAACTTGATATATGAGATCAAATTTCTGCTGAAAATGTTTAGTTGTTTCTGATTTGTCACAGGGCAACAAAGGATAAAGATTCACCCTACCAAGTTTTGCCATGCCACAGAGCAGAGGAAAATGTACCGGCCACTCAACAGCCCCAGGGAGAATCTCTTCCTCTGAGGAAGAGAAAAACTTTCAAAAGGAGGGAGATGACACCACCAACCACTCTCTTCTCTCTGTCTCCAGCACATGAATGGATCATGCATGATTCCTCTCTTTGGCTTTAACAGTTAATCACCACTATGTCTGATGTTACTTTTCCCTTGTATTTTTGAAATTACTCTTCTTTTTTTTTCGTGTTGTGCAGTTACTCTTGCCTACTTTTCTGGAGAGTGATAAATACATTAACAAATGCAACTCTCTTCCTATCAAACCTGGAAATCAGGAAATCTGCAAATTCAGAAGATCAAACTCTACAAATCCTAGCTGCTGGGATGCAGCAGTTGTATTGGATAGTTACCATCTGGGTAAAAAATTTGTGCTGTTGGTGCATCAGATCTATCCTTCCTGCTCAACAGATCATGTACAACAGAGGAGAAGTTCTTGAGGGATATAATCCACTGCCCACTTTTGTCATGGAGACCTTTCTTGCTTTATTAAGTGGCAATGAAGTGACACCCCTTATCTTCAGGGAGAAGTATTTCACTTCAGATCAAGTAGTGGTCTAGTATCAGTGAAGAGTGAGTAGGATATAAAATAGGTCACTATCTAGTAACTAGTGAGTGGACCATCAGAGAAATGACTACAGCTTGCACTTCGCTGACCATTTTGGGCTAAGTGAAGGATTAATTACAGTATGGACACTGGGATTTGCCCAAGTAAATACAGGGACATGCGCTGTGGAAATTTACATCTGCAGAAGCCATTCTAAGCTTCCCCTGTAAGTCAGTAAAGCTCTAATCAATATAACTAATGCTGTTTAGGGTGCAGTTCATCGCATCCTAAAATAAACACCTATGTTTTATCTGCTGAAGCACTCTCCTCAGTATCCATTAGCAATAATGGCACAGAGACGTCTAACAGGGGTGTATCTAGGACATAGACACCTGTGCTGTAGATATCCATGGCTAAGCGAGACAAGTCCTCCCCTGCCTTCCTTTCTGAGCTATAAATGGGGCCCTGGTAGGCCAGTGGGGAATAGGCTTGCATTATCTGTGAACAATTTGTTAGGGACTTTGCTTCGATATCCTCTTGTAGCTAATGGTCTGTTCCATTAATTCTTAAGGTTAAGGTGACCTTGTAAAGCTAAAGAAGTGCATTTCTCAAATAGCACACAGCAAATATATGTATGCACACATTTAGATATTTGTGAAAGAAATTAACCCCACCTCTCTAACTCATTTCCCACTTTCCTTTCTGTGGCAAGATAATCCACTTAAATAGAGTTCCCAACCTTTTTACAGGCATAAAACAACATGAAAAAGATGAAAAAACACAATTGGATGGTTCCTTTCCTGTTCATGGAATGAAAAGAATAATTATTTCCTTATTAAAACAAAAATTAAATATTTTCTAAGCTTTCATACTTTTTACCTTCATTATACCACCTCTTAAAATAAAAAAAAGGAAAAAAAAAAAAAGAAACATGAAACTTAATAAAAATAAACCAAAATGGATGCAAACAGAATAATTGGCAAGGCGTGAAAATACTGCTTGTATCCTGGAGACAGACTGCGTTGTCGGTCATTTCTTAATTTTCACTCTATTAAGGTAATTTCCTGTGACTGTGGCTTTTTTTCCGGCAGCCATTCTCACACACTGTCATTCCTGCCTTCTTCGTATGCTGAATGCAGAGGTGTGGGTTTGAGTGTTTTTTTCCTGATCAGGAAAGATAAACCCATGTGTCAGGTCCATTTCCCAGAAGTCCAGAGGCAGACATGCTGGTCTTTGAGTCCAAGTGCATGGAAGGGAGCAGTGAAAGTAAATTTCCAAAGGTAATTTCCACATCACTGTAATACCTACTCAACAGCACCTTCATTGGACATCTCCTACAAGAAGTCAAGGTTTAAGGCACTACTGTGCACTTTGCCATTCTACCCAGAAAAATATCTGCATCACCACTGCGCCCTAACTTGGACCCAGATCTGATTCTAAATTTACAGCAGACTCATAGCAATTTATAACCAGGCTAAATCTGGAAGCATATGAGTTTCTGTGGCCTCTCTGACAGCCACATGGTGGTTTTCTTCATTGCTTAGTTTCTTCCCTTGCTGGTGACGCTTCTCCTGTGCTCCTCCTTATGAGCAGGAGATGTTGGTGCAATCCATCAAGACTATTAGACGCACCTGCTGTAAGATGTAAGCACCCTGAGGAAGTTTATAACTAAATCCAGATTTTCCAGAGAGCAGTCCCAGCTTGAAATGAACAGCATGTCTTCAAATATGTCAGGAGTGACATAAGGCCAAATTAAACTGATTTTAGAACCACAATGAATTTCTCATATTAAATAAGACTAAAACCTTTGTCTAAAACACTGATTGCTCCACCTGAAATAATTTTAGAAAACTTTGGCAGTTCGGGAGTGGAAAATATCTTTGGCCTCTCCACTTTTTAAATTTCTCTCCTTGCTTCCAGCCAGAACCACATATGACAGTGTGGAAAAAATTTATCTGAAACCAAGAATAATCAGATGTTTGCAAACTAAAATTTGCTGTCTGTGATCAGAACCTGGTATAATAGAGCAGGCAAAGTGCTCTGCCATTACTGTTTATCCCTCCACCTCTGACACTTAATGATTCTCTGTGTGCATATGTTTGTTTGTGTGCATGACTTTACAGTGATGTTGAAAATCCAAATTATTTTTTTAAATTATTATTATGTAGACATCTTGTATTTCCCACAAGTATCTTGGAGGCTGTACACAAACTTCCCTGGAAATGTGATATTTTTAGAGTACTTGTCTTGTGTTCACCTTCACCCGTGTACACAAAGAACTGATACAGAGCCTATTATTTATGGCATAAACCTTTGTTCATTAGGAATCTCTCAGCCTTTGAGAATTGTATCAGTGATATCAACAGCTCACTTTCTCTTTTGAACCATCATCAGGCATAAAATAACCAGGCTAATATTACTGAATCAGATTTCTGTTTCAGATGCATTTGATGATAAGAAACAGATGTCTTATTTGCTGCATGTAATTAAGAGCAGGCGTGATCAAGATGATGGCCCAAAATGAGAGAAGCGGGAACTGGGTTCCACAAGCAGCTCTTGCCATAGAGATGAGATCAAATCTTGCAGAAAATACTTCATCTCTCCATCTCCTTTCTGTCCTGCACAGCAGTCCTAAGTGAAAGCTCACTGGCTTTCCATGGCATTTTTAGTTTTGTAGGTCAAAAATACTAAATAAATAGCATGCTTCTGCTTACAGTATTACTTATTTCTCTCTGGTCTTGATTTTCTGAGGAGCCAAATGACTTCCACACTCAGGATTATACCCAAATGAGAGATTTATACCAGAAGTATGTCTGCAACATGCATAAATGCAGACCTACATAGAGCAGCCTGAAAGGAGTTGATTTAAGTTAGAGAGAGAGGCAAATCTAACTATGATGGTGAGTGGAATAAATGAGCCAGTGAGGAGGCAGCTTCTTTCCATTATCCAAGGTTTTAGAGGTAGCACAGTGGTCTTTTACTGTACCACATTATGTTATATCACTTGCCTGTAGCCATTCACCCAGCTCCCTACTCTTCCTGGAAAGTTCCATCTCTTTACATATGTTTTTACATATCAGTAAGGATGAAAGCCACTGGGAGGAACTAGTAAGGCTTTAGTAGGAGGAACTATGTTAGTATCTTAATGAAACTGCCTGTGGCCTGTGGTCTTGGGACACAGGGCACACACACTTTCATTTCCACTATGCACTGGGAGAGAAGGTCCAATCCGCTTGTGCAATTTTAGCAAGGAGTTGATGATTGTTAGAAGATGGATTATTTCAGAAACAGAGAAAGGGATTTGTGCATTTATCAGCTGGCAAGATCCCATTTCCTACTACTCTCTGTATCAGCAGTCATGTGAATTTACCACAGCTCCTGGGATCCTAGGTCCAAAACTTCCTAAATGATCCTTCAGCCAGTGAATAATTCAGCTCCTTGCCTACCACTACCTCTTGCCTGTACCTGCCATGTACTGTTGATAAATGCCAAAACTGTGAATATTTTGGGACGCAGTTTCCTGAGAATAACACTTGAGAATTATTGTTATGGAGCTAATACCCCCAACACTTCCCAAGGAGCAGCTCTGAACCTTTAGCAGCACTTCACTTTGGGAGTTGATATTTTTGATGGATTCTCTGAGCCACAACCTGGTAACTTGTTTGCAGCAGAAGGAAGATAGGTACTTCACTAGGTACTACACATAGGTACTACATCACTGCTCAGTGCAGATCCAGGGCTTGAAACCATCTAGCTATTTACTGCAAACATACTAACTCAGAAGCCATAGCTATTACGAGCTCCCTCTGTAGTATGCTGGCCTGCTAGAAAATGAGCATCAACCTCTTCTGGAAAGCACATTCTCCTTAATGCATCTGCACCTAGAGATCCAGGGCCAAAGCCAACCAGAGACTCAGGAGCCTGGGAGGGAAAAAGAGATCTCTGAGGCATCTGATGAACACAGCAAGCAAGACCTAAACCAAACCAGCTCCCTGAATGCAATTACAAATCTCCAGGTTTTGTACTGACATTGTTCATGGCTATTGTCATTTGGAAATGCAGCAGGTAGAGCTAAGGCAGAAAGAGGAAGTAGAAGAGGAGATGAGGTAGAAAGGCAGAAAGCTGGCAAGAAAAGCAAAGGGTAGAAATATAAACCAGCTGGGCTGGGACAAGCTTTTTTATATCACCATATTTTGCAAATTTCCTAGAGGAGGAAGAAGCAGATAGGCACAGAAGAAAGAAAGGGGGGGACCTAAACCACTGGCCAAGCTCCTGCACTCACTGCAAAGCATGTGACAAGCAACAGATATGTGTGGCTCCAGAGAACATACTCCTGCCTCCCGTCCTCCTACTGCATTTCCACTCCTTCAACACCAACAGCCTCCAAGGTCTCCAGATGACTATACCAAACAGGAGATCAGCCAGAGCAAAGACCACACCACACCAACAACCACACAGCCACAGGAAATGAGATTAAAAGACCGAGAGCATTGCTTAAGTGGTAAGTCCCAAATGAAGCTTAGCAAAAAATTCAGGAGATACTCAGATGGTTCTCAGACAAGTGATCCTGCCTTATGCTATAGGAGAACAAGAAACAACATATCCATGGACAAAGAATAAAACCTGTTTACTTACATTTGTGTGTCATATGTCCCTAACTTTCTGCAGATGTATTGTCAACAGTCTGCAGATGCATTGTCTTTTTTCCCTTTTTTATTTTCCCTCTCCCCATTTCTGTCCTGCATTTCACATTCACTCTGTTTTTCACTCTGCTTTATTCCCAACTGCCTTTTCACCTAATTTTTCTTTTTTTCAATAGCTGTTTTTGGGTTTTGTTTTTGGTTTTTTTTTTTTGTTTGTTTTGTTTTTTTTGTTTTTTTGATTGTTTGTTTGTTTGTTTGTTTGTTTGTTTTGGTTTTTTCCGGTTTTGTTTTTTTCTCACAGTCACTCTTCTTTTCTCTTTCCTAAGGGGGGCATGAACTGGGAAACATCTGAATTAAAATGTGTGCAGATCTGATGCATTTGAGTTTGATATGATGCATGAGAAGTTTGCCATATCCCTAGCTATTAGCTCTTTGACTGCCATATTTCTAGCAGCAGGATTTTCTTCGAGAGAGAAGTACGTGGTACGATCAGCTCAGTTAAGGAGAATAAAATTCATTTGGGATTGATAAAAAACCCACACAAACAAGTTATGAAAGAGTGAAAGGAGATCTGTTTTTGGTATCCGTGCTGACTCAAATTGCTTTTTATCGCTGCAAGTAAAACATATCACATTTACAAAACATGGGAAAACAAACAAACAAACCGAAACAAACAAAAAACCCCACAACCCACAAAACCCAAAAGGCAAAAACAAAACCAACCTAAACACACACAAAAAACCCAAACCAAATCAACCAACCAAACAAAAAAACAGAGCATGATGTATCCTGGACAGCTAGCATTTAAAAACATGAATATGGAGCTAGTGCAAATTCAAGAGAGTTAATACAAACAGTTAATTACTGGTGTCAGGGAGTAGACCAAACAGCACAGAAACTGTCTACTTATTGAAATATATTGAAGTAGAGCTAAATCAAAGAGAGAAAAAGAGATAAAAGATCTATGTATATATTTTAACACTGGATAATGAATGGAATGCTCTAAGTTAGAGACGAAGAGCCCTATTCTGCCAAGAGTTACACCATTGTGCAGCAGGGGACATAGCTGGGCCCAGTTGATGCCGCAGGGATTTTTGCTGACCCCTGTAAAGTGGAGTTGCTGCTGTCACCTTGTATTCATTTTGTTTTCCCCTCCCTTGCCCTCCCTCAAGGCAAAATTCCTGAATCAGCCGTATGCAATCAAGGTATTTTGCCACTGTACAAACAAAGTGGGGAGCTCTTGAACACTCTCATGGCAGCCGTCCCACATCTCGCTAGTATATTTCAGCTGTCGGGTGGATTAAATTTCACCCTTTAAGCAAACTCATGAAAATGCAAGAGCCTTGCCATTTTGTCTTTCTCAAGATGAGTTCGCTGTCTCAGGCTAAAAGTGGGCAGAAAGGACTTTGCATCATTTGGATTTGTTAAACACCCAATGGCCTAAAAGGCAGGTATCAGGAGTCCAGTATCCAGAGAGTGACCCAGTAAGGGCTTTTCCAAAAGACTCAGCTCCTAGTAAGCCCTGGAAAGAGGCAGACAGATTTTTGGATGCTCCCAAACCTCAATGTATGCACAAAAACTGCAAGTGCTGAGTGCTTCTGAGGACCTTGTATAGCTGAACTACTTGGATAAGCAGTGGTGCCAGAAAGCTCAAGCTGACCAGCAATCATGTGTCTTTCTTTAGCTGAAAATACCATAAACCTAGATTGTTTAGTGTTGCTCTGCAGATTCCACACTCAAATGCTGACAGCTCAGTGATGCAGCTGCCACTGAATTTGGGCTCAATTTAAGTAATTTAGATGGGTAAATCTTTGATTGTGCCTGAACATCAAATATTTAGATCTTCCAAAAGGTCTGACTTTGGGTGACAGAGAAAGCTCCCAGTATGAAAGCAGACACTCCAGCTGAAAATGTGGTCCTTTGTTTTAAAACTTTTTCAGAAAAGTCCAACAATGATGGGAAGGTTAAACACCTGCACCACATCAGAATGTTCTGTTTCAATCTGATCACTTGGGGATTAATCATCTGCACAGTTTCTATATGCTGCTCAGACAAGTTGCTCCATGCCTGCAGGAGCTGGGGGTGACTATAAAATTTGCTTCAGTACTGTCTCCAACTCAGGATCCAGCCACAAGCCTGACATTCTCCTCTGAGCCATCCTCAAGGATGTCCCTTTCAACACTACTGGAGAGAGAATCCATGAATGTGACAGCATCCTGCCACCTGTCATGGGCCTGCCTGGCCAAATCAGACTTTGATGTTAGTCTGTGGTGTGATGGGGTTTTCTATGTCCCAAAGGAAAGTGAACCTCACTTAGAGCTACAGGCTTACAGTCTCAGAATCTTTCTGCTTCAGCTGATACATTGTCTAAATCTAAAACTTATTTAAAAACCTGTCTGGATGCGACGGCTTTTAATTAATCTTCTCTTAGTTTTTATACTATATGGTACCTTGAAGATGCAAGATCAATCACTGCTGTATTGTAATGTAGAGTTGGGAGACAGAAAGATAAATGAGCTATCAAGTTTAGCATTTTGATAGCTAAGTTTAATTTTAACTAGCTCGGGAACATATTGTAGATAGGTGGATAAAGTCACAAAATGGAGCATTCATCTTTAGTACCCAAGTTAGAGTCCATCAGAACAGAAAGAGTTCCTTATCTGGTCAGTCTCACATGGACTTTTCAAAAGAATAAACAATTGCTGAAAATGGGAATCATCATCAAATAGCAAAAATTCAAATTGCACGAGTCTGATGGGATGTGACTATATTTGGCACCTTTCATCTGCATATTCTACAGCTTCCACCCTCCAAAGACTCATTCATAAAGGCACTGGGACTATTTCCAATGCATAATATTAAGCATACACGAGAGTTATGTCAGAAACAGGTCTCAGTACTTTATGAGGAAGAATAAATATGGTGTTATGTGCATGATGGGGAACAGACAGGAAAGTTTATTGCTCAAGGGTACAAAATGAGTCAGCAGCAGAGCTGGCAGAAGAACCAGGGAATCCTGACTCATCATTTACTCCATCCATGAGGCTATCCACAGTGCTGCAAGTAAGTGATATAACAGACAGCCAAGTCATTCATCCTTTTCAAAGTGCCTATGCAAGGATGATTTACGTTCAGGTCCTTGTACCTTTCACGACTCACGGTGACTCAAATTCTGATGTGTTTCACAGCGTCCATCACAGAAACTTTAATTCCTGTGGTTTTTTGCTTGGTTCGTTGTAATGATTCTCATTCTAATGCATTCCACGCATCCATCACAGTGAGGACTTCTAACATGCTCCACCCAGTCCTACTGCAATGACTAATGCTAATGTACTGCACGAGTCTGTGAGGAATTTCCATCATGCATCATTTTAAGATCACATTGTATTCAACAGGACATTCAAATTAAGGCAGTTCTTGTACATGTGGTTGCTCTGAATCTTAACTCTGGCCTTTTTCCATTAGACCAGTAAAAAGGTTGAGCAGAGGAGCTAAATAAAAAAGGAGCTCTCTTTCTGTCTGCGTCTCCAAGGAATTTAGAAAATACTCATTGCCCAAGTTTTCCACATGCTGGGTGAAAGTGTCTTTTTACCAGAGGTTTATTCTGATCCACTGGGGTGGCAGTTACTAAAATGCACAAACCCCAGAACAAATGTTGAAATCATTGTTTCTTGTTCCATCAGGTCAAGTGTAACTGTTGGATTTCGGGCTTTGATTGTCGGGGAAATGCATACATGCTTTCTCACATAGTAAAGAAAGTGGATACAAGGTATGACTGATATATCTCACCCAAATAGTTCAGTGTTCAGTTACTCCTCTGGTATAATACTGAGTGTCTGAGTACAGTTAATAATACATAGCATCCATTGTTTTACCACTGAGTCAAAAATGCTGTGGCTACATGACACAAAGAACCCACCCAGTATTTATCTATTCAGCTGGTTGAAAATTTGTCCAGAACATTTTGGTGATTTAACTTTGCTCTGAAGGACGGTATATGGTATCAGATATCATCTGTCCTCCACTATGTGGCATTAAGCCAGCACAAAAAAACCCTTAAAAGCTACCTTAGACTCTGCAGCTTCTACTCTTGGTAATTCAACAGACAGCTACTTTCTTTCCCACATCCGATCCAGACCAAAAATGTAATAGGAGCTAATGCAGCAGTACACATGATCTCAGATCTGAGAGATGTTGTTTTCTTCCCAGCTCACTCCATCTGCTTGTCAGTGCAAGATTATGTGCTGTTTGTGTTGGTACAGGGATTTTATCCAGTCCATTCCATGTGTGATGTGGCTTTGGTACTGCAGACATCCTGGGAGGACATGTCCCAAAAGAGGGCTTGTGTTACGAAAGACAGGCTCTGATTACTAGGGCCAAACGTATAGCAAAGGCATGTAGGTCAACCATTTGTAATAACTTAGAAATAGCATATGACTCTGGCCATTTTTATGCTCTGTTTATACTTGCTTTAGAGAGCCCTCACACGTGCAAAGTCCCATTGGAACAAGAGTTCACAGAGAGTAAATCTCAGGCCTGTAGCTTAGAACCACTTAATCACACAGCAGACTTCATTTCTGGCAGAAGTAATTAACAAAGGTTCAGCTATCTAATCAGGGAACAAAGGCACGGCTCTGTCACCTCATTGACCAATCATGCCACCCGAATATCGAATCATGAATATTGACTACTCACAGCAAAGAGTTTGCAGGTAGCTCCCAGACCAAAATAAGCATAAACTGAGGCTGTAGGTCACTCAATGCAAACCCACAGCATAAACCAACTCCCGAGCACAGACAACTGTCGAACATGGGCGGGGGGGAGCAAAACAAAGCAGCAGCTGAATTTGCCAACCACTGCAGATTCTGCTTGGCTGAGTATAAAACAGAGCAAGAAAAAGGGAGTGGGAAGAAGGGTGGGAAAAGACAATGCTCCCTGTACTGTCCTCCTGATAAACACTGTCCAAAGGATAGTTCAGAAATGTGGGAGCACTCAGGTTTGTACAGGGCATGTTGAACGGTGCTGAACTTATGTCTGAAAGCCTGTCTTGCAGGACTCCACCCCATGTACTGATCCTTCTAGACAGAGCATTCCTCATTCACTTCCCTTTTCCATATGCTTGTTGTGACCAGTGCCAAGCAAGGGCACTCCGCCAAAGCTAATTTTTTCTGCCCTGATTGGGAGCTCGCTCCTTTGAAGTATGTTCAGGCTCCCTTCTTTATACTGAGATGAACTCCATTCTTCTGCAGCATGAGAAAGGTAAAGGATGGGACAGGGAGGTGGCTGGGGCTCAGTACCAGGTTATTGTGGTAATTACGGGGACAGAACTGTGGGCAGCCTGACACAATGAGAATTTTCTCATTCAGAACATATTGTCACACCACACTCCTACATTTGCAGTGTAATGAATAATAGCCCTGTCATCCAGACACCTTTCTTATGGGAGAGCCATCAAAACTGGAACCAAACTGAAGAGCTCAGGCTCATTCCAACTTATCATGTAAGCCTGACCTTCAGACAAACACTATCTTCAGAAAAGATTCACATCTTAGGAAAACAGCCCCAGCCCTGTTCATGGACTTTGAAACCAAAACCACATCTAAGAAACCCTTGATGAAGTTGGAGTCGAAGAGTACAATAGTTCATTCAGTTCAAAGGGATGTCATTTAAGCAACTTCTTCCAGTATGTTCCACCACAGTGATGCCAACAGAAAACTGTGGTGTGAAAGAAGTCAAACAGAGTGTAAACAGAGAATGTAAGTTCATACATCCAAGTATAGCAAGGCAGGCAAAGAGAAATTCTAAGGTTAACGCAGTCTTGCAGTCAAAACACTATGCAGAGAAGGTGGAGAGCTGGGATTTATTTTCAGCCCTGGCACGGTTTTTATGAATGACTTGGGCACCATTAGTCAACCTTGTTCTAAATCTTGATTTCCTTAATTGTAAGACAGAACGATAATGCCCATAAACTACTTCAGAAGCAGCAGGAAGGACATGATAACATTTGCAAGGTGTTCAGACAGTAATTTGATTGAGAAGACAGGAAAAGGCGGGAAAACAAGGGCTTCCCTCCTAAGAATATAACCCCTTTTACCTTTTCCAATCTTTCTGCTTCTAGAAAGGAACAGAGTACTTTATTGCTTCTCCTCCTAGATTCATCATTTCAACTGCTGAGGGCACATGGATGGCAATTCCATGTCCTGTACAGCAATGCAGCTGGCACATGTTAATCTCTGAATCAGTGCAGAGGGATGGTCAAGAAGTAAGAACATTTCCTGGAGCAGTTGTAGCTGACCCCACTGCAAAAGACACAGTGAACCATTCACATGATGACTTCACTGTTAGAGACTGATGTTTCTTAGTATACCAGTAACGACTGTTTCAGGGGTCAAAAACCAACATAGCACCTTCCTTCCAACATAGCACCTTCCTTCCAGAGCGAGAAGAAGTTGCCATTACTCCCCCCAAGTGATTACTCTAACCTGGGAACTGCTATAAATCTTTAATTGCTGGCAGTGGCTCAGCTTCTCCAGCGCAGGCCAGTGAATGTTGGCAGAATGGTTATAAACAGTTTGCACTTTTCTGCCTTGGAGAAACAGAGCATTCTCCATTTGAGGTACCACATGAAGAGAAATTAAGTAAATGAGAAGAAGCACCATTTGTAGGAAAAAATAACCAAAAACCAAACCAAACCCACACACACACAAACGCCCCCCCCCCCAAAAAAAACCCAAACAAACCCACAAAACCAACAAACAAACCAGAAAGACTGAGACATATGAACAGCAGCAGAAAAGACACACTGGTTATCTTTGAATGCCTGATAGAGGAAATTAGACCAAGAACAAATTTAAGCAGGCAGGGAAAAAGCAAAGCAAGCCTTCCCTTACTGGCCTGTTTTTTTGCTGTAGCATAAGGACTGCCACATTGCCATGGACCAGAGAAACCCCAGTGCTGCACAGGAAGGATGACAGATGTCAAAGCTGCAGCAAGGGAGCTGAAAATAGGTACCAGTGGGGGACTATGGGTTGTCCTTGGGGCCCAAGAGGTGAGACAGCTCTTTCAACACCAGTGCTGTGTCAGCTAGGTCTCCACTGGAGCAGTTTGGTACCAGCCTGATGCGGCCGGGATGGCAGTGGAGAGTCTGGTCTCTGACCGTGCTGGTCTCTCACATTCACACCAGGACTGTGTCAGCCCCTGGGTTACCCACACATCAGGGTACCCAGAAAGTAAAGGAGAAGCTGTGTCTTGTCAGCTGCTTGCTTCATGCCAGGATAGGGCAGTTCACAAGCACAGCTGGACACAGTAAGGAAGGGGGAGAGATAGCTGCAGCACTTTTCGAGGACATAGCAACCTTCATAGCCAATCAAACCCATTGTCCAACTCTTGAAACACCTTGTCTCAGGCAGTGGCTAGCATCAAGAATAGATGTAAAACACTTAAAATGGGAACTAACTAACTAATATATCCATTGGGGAAATTTCTTTATAACCCCAGGCAGTTAGCAGTTAGATTTATGCCCTGAATCTCAAGGGCTAATATTTCTTATAAATTTTTTATTTTCTCTAATGTAACTGTGAATGTTCTCACTATCCACAGAAATAGCTTCATTTTTTTCCCTCTTTTTTTTTTTTTTTTTTTTTTAATATTTTTTAA
>JANIJG010009926.1:0-21856 GCA_024611175.1 Megaceryle torquata
TTTAAAATTTTATTTTATAGAGCTAGACCATGAGTGTATCCAGAAGCATAAATTAATGAAAAGAGTCCTCTGATTAAACATTGCATGTTGATGGGAGCACATGGCTCCTGTTCTCACAAGGCTGCAGTGCCTGCCTATTGATTTTTCTTGTCGAATTTAGGATATGTTTTTGAGCTATAAAAACCAAAATGACATGAGGCTTTCACAATAGCTGCAGGCATTTGAGGGACTTGAACTGGTGTCTTGTAAATCTGAAAGGGACTACTTGGCAGCAGTTTTCCTGAAGGTGACTTCAGCTGTGAACTTATTAAACCCATCTTTGTAGACCTTCAGAGTACTCTGTAAGGCATTTCTATTTCTTTATGCTTTTAGAAGAGAGGGAGGAGCTTGAAAGAACTGGTACTGTTTTAGAGGCAGCCTTTAATAGAAAATTTTTCCAAATAATTTCAAGTAAGTTCTTTTGTAAATAATGTATAAAAATCAAAATTAATATCAGACACATCAGAGTACTTAAAACCACATTTTAAAAATAATTGTATACTGTTTGTCTTGATGGTATGTTACTGTGTGCAGGGAAAGAAAAAAAGAAAGAAGAAAAATCTTCCCCGCTTCTCAAGACTGATTAAACTGAACTGCTTTGCATTGTGGGAATTTAAAGCAGGATTGGAAGGCTGTGGATTTGCTAAGTCCTCTAGAGTGCTGTGTATTGACCCATATATGACCAAGTGTAGAACAGACTTTCTGAAGATGCTTCTCCATAAAAATGGAAGGCAAAATGTACCTCTTGACATCAGTACTTGTTTAAGCACTGTAGAGAGATTTGTTGGGGAAGGACGAAATAGAAGAAGCAGAACAACTTCATCTGTTAGGTTTGCTTGGGATTTTTTGTAACAGAAAGGCAAATTTCCAAGAAAAAGTATCATAAAGTCACTGCTCATTTTGCAGAGAGATTGTTTAAGGAGAGGAGGATGAATGTGCTTATGGTTGTGTATGGATGGTAATGTGAACAAATGAGAGAAGCCTAGCTATCAAATATAAAAGAATTATAGTAGATGTAACAAGGAAGAAAATGAAAGAAGAAGAGGAGTGAAAGTATTACTCAATATTTCCAAGGAAGGTGTTTGTGGTAGGAGATATGTGGAAGAAAATAATGGGCTAAAGCTCAGAAGAGAGTGAATATAAAACAATTGCTGCTATCCAATGAGTTAGATAGTTAATTTAATTTAATATTAGAGAAGTGTGGCTATTAAATGTATTGCACAGTAGTACAAGAGATGGTTGGAATTTTTCCTTCTTATTTTCTGTGGGGTATGTCTGAGTCTTTGGGGTCCACATTAGACAGGAACATAGCAGTGCTGGCCCTCTCACAGAGTTTATTACTATGTGTCCCTGGACTACCTGGTGTCAGGCAAATAAAAGCAATAACTATCAGTCAGGCCAAGTCATTACTTGAGGATATGCAAATTATTAGGAATTATTTTGTCTTCTCTATTTTCACCAATAGGTGGCAATATTAATTTTTCCATTGGCCTCCATAATGATCTGTTATTCTGTATTTTAAATAATCATCTCTCAGTTCATTATAATATAATTATATATTATACATATATAATTATAATAATAATTTATTTTGTTTGTCCTACTACAAGTTTATTAAATATTAGGAAAGTAAAATATCCTCATAAGTTTTCAGATAATTTAATCTTGTTTTAAAGAGGTAAAAATAAAAGGGACAGGGACATGAGAACTTCTCCCCAATCACAAGAAGTTTATCCACAGTGCTTTTGTAACACAGCACATTCTTTTTAATTTCCAGTCCAATTAATATTTGTTGTCTTTATGGTAGTGTTTACTTTAATACTATGTTTGATCTTCCTTTTTGTGCTTTCCAGTAATTATTTCTTTTCAGCTGCTTAATTAGAAATTGGAAATTGTATGTGTAATGTGAAAGATCTAAATTACTTCTTTATAGTTTTTCAATGCTGTTCTTGTTTATATGTACTCTGTATTCCTAATCATCTTATTTGTTTAGTATGAGTTTTTCTTAGTATGTTACAAGAATCAGGGTTTTCCAGAGGCTGTTTTCAATACTTGGTGGTGTTTTCACTTGAATTTTAGTCAATTGCCAACACTTGACTTTCTAGAGCAACACTGATTTGGATATAAGGCATGACAGAGGTACTGTAGGTGGATCTTCATTTTCAAATGGAATTTATTTCTGTCCTATGCTTTATCAAGGTGTCTCTCCACACCCACTAAGATTCCTCCACTCACTCAGAAGTTAGAGATAATACTTTTACATGCAAAGTTCCAGTAATCTTGTCATTCTTTTTAGACAAAACTAGTGTAGAGTTAATAGGAAGTTTTGTCTGAGTAAAAACTAAAGGATTTGGCTCATGACAAAGTTAGTACATGAAAATGTAATTTCTTAAAAAAAAAAAAAAAAGAAGAGTCCATCTGAAGCAATACAATGGAATTTTTCCAGTAAAATCAAACTTTTGAAAGTGATATATTGTAGTGGTTTTTGTAGCATTGTTGTATCCTTGGACTGATGTATGGTAGCAGTTAAAATGATCATCAGAAAAGGAAATTTACAGTACCAGAAAACATCTAGACAAAATATGCTCAGAGTTTTTATGATTGGCTTGATTTTGTTTACAAGCTCTTTTTCATTAGGCAGATTTCTTTGTCTCTTGAAATTATCTACAGAAGTTCTCATGGATTTGTAGCAGCTTACATTAAAAATTGTTACATAAATAGCACTTTCTTTCTATTCCCACCTGAAGGTCATGCCAGGTTCGTCAAATCTCAGCTCACTTGAAACCCATGGTGAAACTAGTGCATTCAGGGTATGAACCACAGAAAAGGTAATGGGTAACACCCTATTTATGTAGAAACTGGTCAAACTCAGAGAATTCATACCTGCCCCTCCCCCCCCCCCCCAAAATAAAAGCACATAAGAACATATACAAGCAGAAATTACAGTTTTTGTAAGTAGATATGGCACACAGTGATTCAACTGCTGCTTAGTTCAGATACATCACTATCTATGAGATGTTTATGATTCTCAGACTAGAGGGAAGTTTGTAGCATTTTCTCTCCTGTCTCAGGAGAATCAGCCTTGGAAATGCTTTCTTCAGTGTAATATCACTGTATCTGGTATGAATAGAGATGACGTGAAGCACTCCCAGAACAGTTTCTCTGAGATAAAAAGTACTGCTGTGCATTAGCCATAACTGAATAGGATCTTTTGAATGGCCATCATTGCAGATGAATCAACAAGCAATAAACTAGTAAAATTAAAGGCATTTAATCTATGATCCTATGAGTAGTTTTGGTTTTGTCACTCATGATGATGCCAGTAAAATACAGACATGTGAAACTGAATGTCAAAGCTGTAGCTGTAGCTGTTTAATAAGTACTTCAGTCACTGTTTAATTTGTATTTGACCACAACGTATACAGAGTTTCTGAGGTTAGCTGAAGGGCTCTTGCTGGTCTTTTAACTTCAATTTTTAAGCTGGAGTTTCTCTCAGAAGGTGGTGGGGTGCTTTAAATTCAGGCGATGACTTATTGTATGCTACAGCTCACAGCAAATTGATACTGAAGGCTGGATAGAAAGAGGACTGTAAAGTAACTGCTCTGTAGTGAAAAGGAACTATTTCCCATTTGGGGTAGATTAAAGATGAAAGTGTTAAACTCACCACATCTCTGTGTGAAGTCACAAATCTAAACAGGATCAAGAATGACCTATGAAAAACATCTTATGGATTTCCTAAATAATTGAAATATAAAGGGATCCTGGCATCACACTGAAGAAACATCTAGGCCATTCTTCTGTCTTAAACAGTCAAAGGTGTTTAGGTGTATGAGACACAGTATGTATGTGAAGCCACTCTTCCCTTGGAAATTCTCCCTATTTATCGGTGCTTCTCTGATCAAAAAAACACCCATTAAGTGCACGAGCTGCAACAGGTCAAAACATTCACAGCTGCATGATTAACCTATATATACAAGAACTATTGCTTGATGTTCTCAAACAGAAATTATTTTTCCTGTCAACAGTTGCAAGCTGAGCTGAGGATTTGGTGTTCAAGAACTTACTCGGCTTTTGCTTTTTAATACATTAAGTCTTAACTTCCCAGAATAGAATGAGAGTGTGACTTTGCTGCAACTGAAACAGAGACAGATGCCAAACCTGAGTGAGGTTGAACTCAGGGTCTTGGACTTTGCATAGTCCTGTTAGGGACACACAGGAATATCCTGGGATATTCAGAGGAAGGACTAATTCATACTTGATTCTCATTCCAGCTCTGTCATCAGCTATGCATATGGTCTAACTGAATTGTCTCCAAAATGACAGTGTCTGTCTTTAACCCTCTGCCACCCTCACCATCTTGGCAGGATTCCAGGACAGCTCTCCACCCAACTCAGTGCAGAAATGGGGGACTTGTGGCCTTCTTCACTCCAATTTTACAGCTTTGAGAAGCTGAAATCTCTGTGATTACCCCTGGTGCCATTAAATTGGGGCCCAGATTCATCCAAGCCTAAAGACATCTCTTCAACTGCATTAAAATAAAATTAAATAAAGAGAATAATGAAAAAATGTTAAAAGATGTCTAATACCTTAAGCTGTGTGTCAGCTACATTCTCAGAGTTTTTGAAAAAAACGTATGTCAGGCTTTTATGAAATCATGGTGTCTGAATTTGGGCCTTAGTGCTTTAAAAAATAAACTTTTCCTAAAAGTGACAAATCGTCAGCAGATGTTTTCTATTACCATAGTGTAGTTTTGTTATAATTCACTAGAACTGGCTTGATTTTTGCCATTTTCAACAACTTTTTTAGTGTGTTTATAAAGCTAATAAAAATATTTATCAGGGAGAAAATGTTACTATGCCACATTTCTATTGAAAAATTAGTCAGAAGAGTAGGGCATAAAACCTTCTTGAAAAAATATGACAAATATCATTTTTTTATATAAATAAAGCAGTTTCAAACCCACAGCTTCTTGAAATAACATCTTCTAGCATAATTAAATGTTAAAGCAGAATGGAAATCTGGCATTGAAAGAAAGAGGGTAATGTTTCATCTGCAAAGAATGCTGCTTTGAAACGTTGGATTCAGCTGCACTTTTAAGCTTGATACAGTTAGGGAAGTCATAAAAGATAAAATAGAACAGACTGGACATTGGGTTAATGCCTCACCTTCACTAATTTTTAAACTTTTCAGCTTCTACTCATAGAAATGGTGACACTAAACCACTTTTTTTTCTTTCTTTTTTTTTTTTTTTTTTCTGATGGTGGACTGACTGCTGACTGGAAGCTCAAATGATCTGTGCAACTTAGATTAGCCTTAGCATGAAAGAAGAGAGTCATAAACTGACCAGAAGCACTTTCCAGGCTGCTGTTCCAAATGCTTTCAATGCCATGATTAGGAATTTCTAAATTGTGAATATACATTTTGCAGATCTTAACAGCATCTCATTAATTACAGCTAAACTACAGAGACACTGTCATTATACTCCTGGTGTGTACTCTTTCCTCATTGGTGTTTACACCTTTCAAATATGTGTAGGCTGTTATTTTTCCCTTTTAGTCATCATGACAGCTGTGCAAATACCTCAGAAAATTTTTTCTAATATTTGTGGAGTTCAGAAATGAAAATCTGTATCCTGTGTTTTTAAGCTGTGGTGCATTTGTTGTCTTCTTCACTTAGGAGAAAAGAGCTGCTTTTTCAATAACACTTTCTTCCATGTATGTTAAAGTTATCTGTATTTTCCCCTGTCCTTTGTGTAACATTGACACATGACTGTGCTTGCTTTTTTTCCTTAGAGTCTTAACTTTCTGTATAATCTGTATTTCCTCCCTATTCTAAGGCTTTTTTAACCTCAAACTTCTCAAAATTTTTTAATGTATACAAATGCCTCTCCCTGAATCAGTAGGAAAGGCTGTTGAGCCTTATTTATAGGTGTTTTTAGCTCTTCAAATAACTAGTCAGTGCATACCTGAAAGCAACACATATTGTCAGAGCATTTCTACTCAGAGCTGTGCATTTCTGTGTGCAGGTGCGTTTCTTTCCTATAAAAGAAATTATGAGGTCATGACACACTGAGTATGATTACCCGAAACCAAATAAGCAGGTTTTATTTCTGCACCTATCAACAATGCAATGTGATTAACTTGATTAAATTAATTAAAGTAGTACCTTTTTATAAGTGTCTACAGCTTAGAATGGAATGCTAAATTATACAAAAAGGATTCAGTCTTTTTTTTTTTTTTTTAAATATTTGGTGAATACTAAGCCCCAGGTGAGATGACTTAATGCAATTCACAAACTAGTGACAAGGCTCTTCATGCCAACAGATACTCTGCATTTTATATTAAACTAACTAAATAAAGTGGTTTTGTATGTGTATGTATGTGTACATAAAGTGGGGGTAGTGCAGCATGCCTCCAACTCTATTGTATTATGTTTAGTTTATTTCCTTTGTGAAGAATCAACATCCCATCAATTTTTTTTTTATTTTCTTGATTCTAGAACACTACCTATTTCCACCCTAAAGCAAAATCTATCTACAGTCCAATAGTTTCAGCTCTGAAATGCACTGTGTCATGCTCAACAGTGAGGATCACATCAAGTGCCACTCTCCACAGTGAAGAGAGCAGTAAAACACAGAGCTCCTAGGGCTTATCTTTTTCTCCCCAAAAGTATTGAATTTCTATCTGTGGCCCACAGCCTTTTCTTTCAAATCCTACTGATGCCTCTGGCAGGAAGATCTGGTAGGTGGAATACAGTGAAAGCAAAGGCTTAGCAGAAAATCTCTTCCTCTTTGGCAAGCTGCCATCATTTCTAGGGGGTGGGGAGAATTAAAGGTTCCTAAACTGTTCTTAAAAGTTTAAGGATTGTCTGGCTCTGTAAAATTTACACCAGAACATTGGCAGATTTTATGTTCTTTTTGTTTTCTACTTTTTCCTTTTTTTTTTTTTTTTTTTTTTTTCCCCCACCATAAGTAGATCAATGTCCTGGAAAATATATGCAGCCTTTATAACTCATAATGACACTGTCTTGCTCTTAGGGCATTGTATCAACATTATTTTGCCATAAATGATAGAATGATAGTAGCAAGGTATAGATTTCTAGCTTTCACAACTTGGCACTTAGTATTATGTTAATCACTTTAGATGAAGTATTTATGTATAATATTTAGATTACAGCTTTGTAGAATATTTTTGAAAGTAAAATGTTCTTGTATTTCTCTGTTTAGACACACACTCATTTTATCTTTTTAACCCACTCTGTGTTCCCTCAAGAATACTCTACAAACCAAGGCATTGATGACATTTTTTACCTAGACACTAAGTGGTATGTGCAATGACTTTAAGATACCTGCCCAAGCTACCTCAGCTTCTGCTGGCAACAAGAAGTGGTGGATAGAATTGTTTTGGTTGTAAGAAACCTTTAACATCATCAGGTCCAACTGATAATATGTTGAGCTGATTTCTAGTAGCTAGAGAAGCTATTTGAACCTGTTCAGCTTTAGCCATTATTTAGAACAGCTCTATGAGCACTCTGTACAAGACCAGGAGTGAAACTATGCCAATGCCTGAAGAATTCCAGAAACATAAATATGCTCCTCAGTCCATTTTATTATGTTTTTATCAGGAATGCTGCTGTTAAGCCAGGAAATCTGGGCTTCTTCACCTCACCTAGGAGCAAAGACAAATTTCAATCCATTGCATTTGTATACATGTGGCATCAGTATTTTCAATTTCTTTTAAAATATCTTGTTGGATCATATCTCAATTTTTATTAATGCAGTTATTTAAAATTACTAAGGGAAGCCATTATAAAAATATTTTATTACCAGAAGTGAAGTTTCCTTTCTAGACAAATGATACTTTATGTTACTTTAATTTCAAATATTGTATGTTACCCAATGTTTCTTACTTTTTTCATTTGACCTTTCATTTGGTTGTTCATTTAGATAGCTTCATAAGACTGATACCATATTACAATGTACTGAAGAAGCTCTCTGAGTGAAAAAAGAGCCTAAAGCTTATACTTTCAGGCCAAAGGGTTTTTGGTTTGGTTTTTTTTTTTTTTTTTGGACACTGTCCTAGTGACAATTCCAGTAAGGGACAGTTATCTTCAGAGTAAAGGCATGTGGGACAGAGAGTAATATGACTACAAATCCATGGCATATTCAGAAATCTCCTTCATTAATCTGTCACAAAATAGCAACATGGTTGATAGTAGAGAGTCTTCTGAAATTTTATCTAAATATTTTTGTAATTAAAATTTGAAGACTACATCTGCCTACATGATTTTTCTTTTTTTTCCAATCCAAAATGAGTCCTCTATAAAGACAAACCCCTTCCCTTTTGAATGAATAGGTTAATTAACAAGGTTCTGTACCAATAAAGTAATCTCACCTGTCCAAAATGGTTGGCTTCTACTCAGTTTCCTACTTTTTGCAATCTGTCATTTTGACCTTCTCCAAACTGGGAGAGGAGGGATCATAGAATAGTAGGGGTCCAACCCCTCTGTCAATGCAGGAACACCTAAGGCATGCCACAAGGGAACAGATCCAGGTGGGTCCAAAAGTCTCCAAAGAAGGAGACTCCACAACAGGGAAGCCTGTTCCAGTGCTCTGCCACTCTCACAGTGAAGAAATTTTTCCTCATGTTGAGGTAGAATCTGTGTTTCAGATTCATCCTCTCACAGGGCACCATCAAAAAGGGATGGTCCCCTTCTACTTGACATCCACCCTTCAGATATTTGTAAACATTAATAAGATCCCCTCTCATTCTTCTCTTTTCCAGGCTAAACAGTCCCATGGCTCTCAGTCTTTCCTCATAAGAGTGATGTTCCAGTCCCTTCATCATCTTTCTAGCTCTCCGTTGGATGAGAGAGATGCAGTATTTCCCAGTGCCTCTTGAACTGGGAGACCAGAACTGAACAAAATACCCCAAATGTGGTCTCAATAGTGCAGAGTAGAGCAGGAGAAGAACCCCCCTCAATCTGTTGACCACATTCTTCTTTATGGACCCGAGGATGACGTTTGCCTTCCTAGCCACAAGGGCACATTGCTGTTCCATGGATAACATTGTCCACCAGAATGCCAAGGTCCCTCTCCATGGCGCTGCTTTCCAGTGGGTCTACCCATATCCTGTACCTGTACATGGTGTTGTTCCTCCCCAGGTGTAGGACTCTACACTTATCCTCATTGAACTTCATGAGTTTTGCCTTTACCCGGCTCCAGTCTGTCCAGATCTCACTGGATGGCAACACAACTTTCTGGTGTATCAGCCACTCTTCCCAGTTTAGTATCATTGGCAAACTTACTGAGAATACACTCTATCCCTTCATCCAGGTCATTGATGAAGATGTTGAGTAAGACTGGACCCAGAACTGACCCCTGGAGAACACCACTACTTACACATCACCAGCTGGACTCTGCACCACTGATCGCAACCCTCTGAGCTCTGTTGTTCAGCCAGTTCTCAACCTATCTCACTGTCTACTCTTCTAACTCATTACCAGTGTCTTCCTTCTTCCCCTTTTTGAAAACTGGAGTGACACTGGCTTTCCTCCAGTCCTCAGGCATCTCACCTGTTCTCCATGATCTTTCAAAAATGATGGAGAGTGGTAGAGCAACAACATCAGCCAGCTCCCTCAGCACTCATGGGTGCAGCTCATCAGGGTCCATGGATGTATGCATGCGGGTGGGTGAGAGGAGAAGACAGCCTTCTCGCATCACCAACACCTGCTTAGCTGTTCAGCAGCAGTGTAACAAACTGCTAACACTGTCAAGTACTTCATGAAAATACCATGGCTTGAAGTGCTGGGGTAAGGGGTAGATGCTCAGAGAGATGATGAAAGAGCATCCTTTTGGGACTGACCGTACTTTCCTTCTGATTTGGGGTTTGATTATTTTATTTATTATTTTACTTTATTTTATTTTATTATTTTATTTCCATAGGAGGAATACTGGGTGGGGGAAGGGTTTCAATCATACAAATCATGTGTCTTTGAATACTGACATCTAGAATCCATCATCTTTTCTCATGTTAAGCAGTGTCTCACTTTGAAAATAGCCCTTCAGAAATCATTGTAGAATAAGTTTCATCTCAAAAGGAGCAAGGATTTCAGAAATCAACTGGGAATCATAGAAGATGAAATCATCTGCTCAAATTAATGACTGTAGATGATAAGTCACCATAATTCCTCTATGGATTTGAGATAATGATTATCATAGCACTGGAACATGTTTCTAGTTTGTTTTATTTTGAGCATATTCTATATACTCTATGTTCCATCTATGTGAATTGATTTTTTTCTCTAGATCTTTCAGTCATGCTGTATTTTTACAGTTGTTTCTCTTCCATCAGCTGTTTCCATACAGACATATTGTTTTGGGCTATTTCTATTCATGTTAATGATCACATTGTTCTGCAGAGTTTCTGGTTCCATGTTCTTTCGCTCAATGAAGAAAATCTAAAAACAAAATAATAACACCCCTCCCTGTGTAATATTGATGGTATTTCTGGTTTTGTTTGATAGTTAAAGGGATCTGCATGAAAAAAGGAAGGACGGGTATGTCATAACTTCTGTGCTGAGTGAAAGGTTTTGTTTGTATAAATCACATACCATATTCATAATGCTCAAGACAAATGACATAATATTTATCACTTCAGCATTCTGTTAAAAATTGGGAAGCTGCATCAATAAGACTAATATTACAGTGGACCAGTTCATTTTTTTTTCCTTCTTCCTTCCTCCTTCCCTGACATTGTTACATAGCAGGACTCATGTATTATTAGTCACCATTACTGCTTTTCCACCCTAGGATTCTTGTCTAACTTGAGTATCTTGCTCTGGAAAAGCTTGGCCTTTCATTCCTGAGGTGCATTACCTTTATTCCTTTTCTGTTTTGATTTCATTTTCTGATGATGTTGTCATCATCAGTAGAGTTATGATGAACAAGCTTAGTACTATTTATAGTTTCCGGGCTTGTAGCCAGCTATTTTCATTCCTTCAGTGCTATTTAAATCTATTGTTCACTTTCGATTGCAGAGCAGTTTTCTCTCATTTTACACTTAGAGCTGTGAGGTTTCTGAATCTAGCAACAAAATGGTTTATTTAGTCTCTATTTACCAAGTCTCAACAATGGAAAGAGTAGAAGTTTTGCTTCTTTTGTTTTTGTTGTGGTCTACATGCTATCACTCAGTTATTAAAGTGGAGCTTGTGATTCCACTGAAGATAGGATATGGCATTTTAAAAATTTGATTCAAAGAGGGTTCATTTATAAAATCATCCCTCTTTTATTTGATGAACTGCTGTGAACATTTGTAATAATGATATAGTGTTTAAAAACTTTTGGCAAACAGGCATAAATATACAGTGTGGTACATGGACTAGTGCTCCTGAGATTGCTGTATTGTTAATACAAAGAGAATACCCCATTTTTTTTTGTACACTGTACTGAAATACATCCCATTAGATTAAGGATAGGGCTCTTGCTCTTGTTCCCATAGGATCTTAGAGTTCTCCTTTTGTGTCTCCTCACTATTTATCTGATTATGGCTCTCTAAAATAGAAAAAAAAAAAAGAAAAAATTGAATGTTTGACGATATCTTCTCCTTAAATTAAGTCCTTCAGAATACAATGAGGATATCTTGCAAGGCTGTTGCTGATATAATAAAGCTGTTTAGTTACCTTGAACTGGTGCACCGACACTCTAAATCTAATAAGTCAGACACAAAAAAGTTTAATGTTATGTTTGTGACTTAAACTGATAATAAAAAAAAAGATTTGAAATTTACAGCGGTGCATTGCCTTTAAGTTAGTCAGTTGTGAATGCACGATATATTCTAAAGCACAGAAACATAAGGAGAGACAAAAGCATTATTGCTGGCAAAGTTACCTCCACAGCCTTTTGAAGTTTAGCCTTTGTTTATGCAGGTGTGTTTCTGGGTTTGCAACCACAAGTAAAAGATAATCTCAGGGCTTGCATCACAAACTCCCTGATTTGCAAGTACACTTAGGTAGCTGCAGAGGTAAATACTGTAATGCTTAAGACAAGCTGAAGTTTATCAAGCCCCCAGTGGCACTATTGTTTATTTACCAGAACAAAGTAAGATTGTCATTTTAGAATGTGACTTCTTTGTCTCCAGCTTAATGTCATTCCGAAGTGCTAACTGGAATTTGTTATTACTCCAGGAGAGGATATTTAGTCAAAAATCACACAGCTTGTTGATTTTGTAGTTATGTGTTCATATAATAACTTGCATAAACTAAATAAATATATAAAATCATAGAACTGAATCACAGAATGCCCCAAGTTGTAAGGGACCTTGAAAGGTCATCTAGGCCAAACCCCCTGCAGTGACTGGGGACATCCTCAGATAGATTAGGTTGCTCAGAGCCTCATCAAGCCTGAACATACATTTGTTTAATTTCTAAAGTATGGGCAAAGCTATTCTGATGTTAATAAAAAGGTATTATGTCTTTCTTCAACTTTCCCCTTCTTTAGATCTGAACTAAACCACAGTCCACTATGTGAGATAATCTAAGTATTCCCTTTTCTTTAGAAATTATGTGGAATGAAGGCTACTCCCAGTGTAAGTGCAAGTTAGAAAACAGTGTAAAAATGTTATCTAGCCATGTCCGAGCAAGCTGACCTGGAATGGAGAGTAGACATTTTCAAATGACATACAAAAGGAAGGAGGATGATACAGAGAGCAGAGGAGAAAGAAAACCAAAAGAGAGAATTCTCCAAAGATTTTTTTTTGGTGGCTGAAGAAGGACTAAGTGCTAGGTGTTGAGGATGTTTTAACTACCTTAACTCTGAAACTACCCTGACGAGAAACTCCCTCTCTGAGAGTTTTGAGTGCAGATCTAAGATATATATTAGTGTTAAGGTGAAATATAGCTATTTATACAATGAAAGCAAGGAAAAAAATATGTGGACTACATTCCATTAGCAAGGAAATACATCTGAATTTTGTCGGAACTAGGACCCATCATCTCCAGAGAGTCAAGATATTATTTAAGTTTCTGATAAATCCAAAGTAAAAAAGTAAATCCAAAGCTTTTGCAGACGCCAAAGGACAGGTTGCCTCTCACAATGGGAACCTGATTCGCTGACTGCTGCTATCTTGTCTCTCTGAAAGGCAGAAGGTAAACAAGGCAGGTGCAAGAGTCAGAAACTGTCATAAACTGCCTGAAGACTTTTTATTATTATTATTTTATCTAATAAAATTATCATAGACATGCAGGAAATTATTATTGCACACCTTCAGAAAACTGCAGCTTCTCAATATCTAAGTCTATTTGGAATTTAGAGATGACTGTGTCTCCTTATGACTCTGGTTTATTAGACACGGTCTAGTGTTTTACCCAGACTTCAGTATGACAAAATAATCACAGCTTCAAATTCTAAAGCATCTAATGAAGTGCAAGACCTTACCATCTAAGGAACTAATAATCAGGTTTCAGGTACAAGAATTGGATGACGTAGGTTCTAGGTCCTCTTCATCTTGAGAAGACACAAACCATCATCTCTTGCCTTCTTACCGTGACACCATAATAACATAATAACCTTGAATAGGACCATTTTGCTGTCATTCATTTGAAAAGGAGTCACTTGCAAATAAAAGAAGAACATGAATGTGAGATTCCTGGGTCCTAGAAGGGCAAACTCCGGAGGAAGTGCTGTTGCTCCTGTAGTTAATAGGACAGTGATCTTTGGAAGACCCCATAGTTCTGAAGACCATTTATGTGTTTTCCATTAAACAACTGTCAGAAACAATATTTAGTTGTCACCTTCACATTTGCCTCCACCTGTGTTTCAAAAGAAATGGCCAATCATCTATTCACAAAGTGAAAATGTGGACAGTGACAGCTGGTAGAAGGCTCAGCATCTAGCCAGAAGGGTGATTTGCAGTTTCAGATTCATGTCTTCTCAATGTTTTCTTTTGTTTAACATGGGCCAGCCCTGTTTGTTTTTAATCCCAATCCTAATTCAGTGTTTAATTCTCTCTGGAGACTATAGAAAGATTTTTCAGGTGGCTAGAACTGGGGAGTAAACACCTATGAAATTATGTATCTATAAAGGCAGCAGTACTTGCATATGGGGCATCAGCACAAATCAAAGGGTAAATCCAATATTTTTTCATGAGTACACAGTTTATAGCTTAGTGTTTCAGTCAGGCAATTCTTGATAAACAATTAGTTTGAGGTCCATAAAACCCACCCAAACATTGTTCTGTATTGCAGCTGACAGTCAAAGATAGAGAATTCAAAAGGCAGATCTGAAGGCAGGCTGAACTGACAAATCTGAAGAGATAATAGTGTTTAAAAAAAGAAGGACTATCTATTAATATTGAGAATGGGGATTTGAAGAGACTAGTGGATTTTGTTTCAGACTTGACCACAAACTCAGTGTGACTTTTCTTAGGTCAATTTGGGTTTGTGTTCTGTGGAAAAGAAAATCTTAAAAAGAACCCTAGCCCTAGACAAATTTCATACAGAGATCCACTTGTTATGCCTTAATTCTTGGTTTGGGAGAAAAATGTCTATAAGGCACTGGAGTACTTTTACAGTATAGTTCCCACTGTTTCTAGCAGCAGTTCACCAAAACCAGTGAAACTCCCAGCAAAAGGAGCTTCTTTGAAATTTCCTCAAACAGACCTAGAATTGTCTGGCTTTGTCTCTGTGTACACAAATAAAACTGCCTGTCTAATTAGTACAGCTCATCTTTTGAACCATAATTAATTAATCTTGGAAATTATGTTTGCAATGATCAGATGGAAATAGAAATGTGTTATTATTATGAATAATTAATTTTCAACGGTTCTGTGGGATTTCATGTCATGAGAGTCTCATTGATTTTAGTGGAAGTCCCTAAGCCCACTCACTGTTGTAAATCTGCAGTGTTTTGAGATTATAAAATCAGATCAAAGAATCTTCATGTCAACTGTAGTAGATTGAATGTCCTATTCTGAATAAGTAGGGGCAAAAGTGAAATGCCCATTTACAACAACTAGGTCATACTTGTCTAGCAAGCTGTTGATGTAATCTGCATTACCCTAGTAAAATCTTTACCAATCAGAGGATTACAGTAAAGCTTTGATGGAAGGGGCTATTTTAATAGACATACAGAAGAGCAAAGTCTATGCTACGGCACATGAAGGATAGGGAAGTGATTCGAGATAGCCAGCATGGCTTCACCAAGGGCATGTTCTACCTGACCAAATTAGTGGCCTTCTACAATGGACTGACTACATCAGTGGATAGGGGAAGAGCTATGGATGTTGTCTATCTGGACGTCTGTAAAGCCTTTCAGGACTTCAAGGGGTGTGTCAGAAAGCTGGGGTCAGTCTTTTTAGCTGGGCCTGTTACAAAAAGGTTTCAGTCTAGAAGAGGGGAGATTTAGACTAGATGTAAGTAAGAAATTTTTACAATGAGGGTGGTGAAACACTGGAACATGTTGCCTGGAGACATGGTCAATGCCCTGTCCCCGTGTCCTGGTTTGGGTGAGAATAGAGCTGGTTCTTTACTTTTCAGCTCAATTCTTCTGACTAACTGCACTTTCTGAAGTTAGCTTCCTGTTTTCACAGGCAGTGTCTGCTGCTGGCAGTGATAACACCCCGTGTTTAGAGTTACTACCAAGGACTGCTGTGCAGAACAAGGCCACTGCTGGATCTTGTGTACCACGTTGGGAGGTGCAGGAAAGTGAAAGGCCGCACCTGAAGGGAGGAGCAGACAGGGCAGGTGACCCCAAACTGACAAATGAAGTATTCCATCCCATATACATCATATTCAGTATAAAGCAGAGGGATCTGGAGAGTCTATAGCTTGCTTGCTTGCTCACTCGTCGCTCTCTCTCTGGGGGCTCCTGGGCTCTTCTCCCCTCTTGGACTGCTTTGCCAGCTTTGCTCAGCTTGGCTCAGGTCCTCTTTCGGTTCCTTCCTTGGAACATCCAAGGAGGACTCTGTCCTTTCTACCTTCGATCCCAACTGGTGTGTTCCTGAATCCGGTACCAGAATCCAGCTCCTGAACGCAGCTTCCGTCTGCTGCAGAGCCCAGTCTGGGATCTCCCAGCTGCTCCACAGCATCAGTGGTGATGGTGATGTAATTACCATCAGGGGGTTGGTTTTGATACTGGTTTTGTATATATTTGTACATATTCTATTTTTATTATTTTCATTCTCATTAAAGCTGTTCTAGTTTCCTTTTCTAATCACTGAGTGTCTCTCCCTTATTCCCTTTCTCCTCCCCTTTGGGGAGGGAGGGGGTTTAACAGAGAGTGTCTGTTACTGGTCTAAGGGGCTGCCCTGACCTTAAACTGTGACACTCTGGAAATATTCAAGATCAGGCTGATCAAATTCAAGATTTTCCTGCTTATTGCATGGGGGCTGAACTACCCCCAAGTTGGTAACTTCCAACCCAAACCATGCTATGGTTCTATGAGTCTATGAGGATGGAAGAAATATGCTCAATGTGTCTGCCTTTTGAGACCTGATACAGGGAGCAGCATGTGATGGAGTTGCTCCTACTTCAGCCCCCTCGCATGCTGGTTATGAGAAGAATTAAGCTGTGGCAAAACCTGCAGCTTTTGGCGTAAAAATGATAGCAACTGTAATGGCTTTATAATATATGCTTGTAATGTATATATAGGCAAAATAACACTTAAAATATTAATCCAACAACCATTTACTAGATCTAGTCCATTGCTGAAGGGGTTGTATGACAAAAAGTGTCAATGACAGTACCAGTGGGTTTTTTCTTTACATTTTCAAGCATATATCCATGACATAATGTGTTTCTTGCACTGCCCCTCTTTGCTAAAATATCCAGAAACAGATATGTTTTAAACATAAATTAGGAACTTTTAAACCAAAATTAATATTTATATCCCTTCCTTGAGGTGTTATTTAATTGATTTATAATTTACAGATATTAGGACTATTATACATGGATCTGTTTTGGAAAGTTGGCAGAAAATCTAACTTTCCTTATTCAAATAAAGAATGATAATTAAACCTTTTTAAATGCAAACTCTTTCTAATGGCTTTCAAATTTGTGTCATCATGCTAATTTTTTTTTTTTTTTTGTCCTTTTCTATTAAAAAACTTTAGCTTTAAATTAGTTAAACTAGAAGCTTTGATCTGAAGCTTTGGAACTAATTTCCATGTGTTTAACAACCTTTATATTAATCTATTTGAATTTTCAGTTTAATTTCTTACACTTCATATGATGCCACTATGTTTATTTCCTCATTCTTGAATATATTTATTTTCACACAAAGTTGTTTTATAAGGAAATCAGACTGCTATAATATCAGGGTGATAGTCTTTCCTTCCTTTTCCAAACTTTATATTATTTTTGATAATGATTGTCTTGAAAAAAAAATGTAGCATAAATTACAGCCTGAATTCCACCCTTTGGAGTACATAAAACAAATAAAGTGTTTTTTCAGAAGTGTTTTGTTTCATATAAATTAAAAAGTGATTCAAATATATGAACTCAGAAGTCTTTGAATTTTATGACCTCTGAGTCATCCTAAATACAATTTGATTGCCTTAAGGTACATCGAGATGCTGTAAAATAGAGGTTGCTTTCAGGAAGAGAAAGGAATCATAGAAATGTGTGAGATTTTAATTTTAATGCAATTTAAAATGTCACCTTGCCAATTGCAATATATATGTTTGTCATTTCTGCTTTTGACTTGTGCTAAACAGCACTTTGATTATTACACAGGCAAAATATTCAATGTTATGTTATGGCTACTGAAAGCATTGATTAAACTCTCCAGTGTTCATGAAGGCTGACAGGGATTCAAAGGAGGAAATGTAAAACTTGAAGGTACAGCAGTATAGTGACATTTCACTCTATAAAGCTGCCAATATTTTAATCCTGCACGTAAATCATTTTCATCAGTTCAATTCCATATCTTAATTTGTGTAGCAAACAAAGTATTGGATTGCATTATGTTTAATAATTAAGAATGTGATATCAATTTCCATGTATTTTAAGTTCCTGAACAATAAACAAGAGTTAACATTTTTAGCTTTAATATGTTTGCTTTACAAAATAGGAATGATTAAGGATTAGGTTTAATTTTCATGCTGTGATCAACCAAAGTTTCATTATTTGCCTTTATAGAACCTTCAGTTACTCTGCTTAAGTGATATCTTCGTCAATGACTATGTTGTATTCATTTAGAGTGATGATTGATATGGTAATAGATACAGTGTGATTGAAAGCAACCTTTGTCAATAGGAAGGCCAAATACTCAAACACTGTATTGGTCTGAGTTTGCTCATTATTGGAGATCTTTCATAGTCATATTGACTTGCTGTCCAAATGTTGTTACTTACCTGATGGTTTCATTGTTTAAATGGAATAGACATTGGTATTGAACATGACTTTTCCCAATATTTGTCCTAAAATATACGCATGGCTCAATTATCTACTGAAAATGCTTAAAGTCTATTTTCAAGGTATTAAAATGGCATTTGGGGAATATATAACATAAAATTTTGTGGCAGAGAAAATCAGAGTCCTATGCTGGTGATGTTAATGCAATGTGTTCTGTATTGTGACTTTGTATTTCTTGATTTTAGAAAATGACAGCTAAAATGCATTCTTCACAGCTGTGGAATTCCTCCAGGGAAGCACTGTTCTGAAAAGAGCATTCCAGGGTCACAGAAAATATTACTGTCCCCTTACATATGGATTTTACTATTCAAGAGCTTTTCTGTTCTTCTTGGAGAAACTCTTATGGACTCATTCTGGCCCTAATATAGCTACCATGTGTAATTTGGATTTTAAGGAATGTGAAGAATATCAGGAAACTGCAGTCCTCTTCCCTGTTCAGACTCATTGTACTTTGAAATCTGCCAAGAGTCTAGGCACCACAGAACTCCCGAGGAAAGCTTATCAATATAAACCAAGAGAGAATTTATTATCCAGCGGCAGCAAGTCTGCATGGGACTTCAGAGTTGGATTATGCCTTATGACTTTCACTGCACCCCAAAGAGAAACAAAGAACTGAGATCCCTTTGGGAGAACAGAATTAAATCATAAGTTAAGCTTGAGGTAGTTTAGATGTGATGGATTTCCCTCCTCCCTAAAGGACAGTGTAATTACTACACCAAAACAATGTTATGGCTCTATCCTTCATGTCTTGTTCCTATCTTTCAAAAGATATCTTTCATATCTTCCCAAAATTCAAAACTTTCTTTTGATGAATCCTTTTCATGTCTGGAAAGGTCTTCAATAACCTCCTTTCCCCCCAACAAATTTATTCCCCAAAGTTGCTCGTTCTATTGCAGATCTTTCCAGGTCCCATGTGACTTTTGAAAACCCACTCAAAACCAAGATAATAACACAAACGAATTAAGCTTAGCTATATGTAAGGTAGAGAAGATGGAGAAAAAGTATGAAAAAAATTCTTTTTTTTCCCATTTATTTTTTTTCCTAGATAAGGACACTTGACTAGAAATTTAAATCATAATTTAAAATTTATGTACTACCAAAAATGATTGTGAGTAGCACTGAATCATGCTTTGTTAACATAGTTTTTGCTTAAATATGTAGTAAACATTTACCAATTTCCAAAGTCTCTTTTGATAATTTCTTCAGGAAAAGTAATGAAAGACTAGTTTGCAAGATTTGTAAACTGCGGATACTGACACAGCAGATGCACTTTTATATGTTACTCTTAAAGATTAAGAGTTAGATAAACTTCCTTTCAAGGCAAGAGGAGTTATCTATTCTAGCCATGATAGTGTCTATATTTGTTTATTGTGATTTGATCAGCACTGTTTTTCTTTTAAATCACCTATTACTCAAACTACCATCTATCTTTGATTTTCTTGAAGTTTTACAGCATCAGCTGTCTTCCTTGCTCAATTCGTTTCGTATATACATACATAGCTCCTGAACTTGTGGCATTGACCATCATCATACCACAGCTATATTAGTAGACTGACAATAATATTCATGCAAGTCTCCCTTGAGCCATTACATCTTTCTGTGTTAAGGTGTGAGAAGGGATGGTGAAAACTATTTTGGAAAAGTGTCTTTCTCTTTGTCAGTGTCATAATGCTCTAGATTCCTGGAAATGAATGCAAGTCTGGTGAATACACAAGGTAAAGTGTCTTTAGTCGACTAATTAATTAATTACTTATTTTCTGAATGGGGCAACCTCTTCAGATTGAATGCAGACTCTAAAAGGAAATACATATGTCCTTGTTAGGCTGGATACACAGATAAATACATTATTTCAGAGTTCACAGATGTGTTGAGCAATGTCACTCCTAAAATTTTTGTGGGATTTTGTTGTTGTTGTTTGTTTGTTTGTTTTTTGGGTTTTTTTTAAGGCGAATAATGTTAAAAAAAAATATTTGTTTCTTTGGATTATTACTTAACTTTTGGTAATGTTCCCTTAATTAAAAATATATAAGAAAATTCAGACCTGCGGATATTTATTAAATATCATAGGAAAGAAGCCCTCCAGCTTCCTATGATATTTAATTTATTGGAATTGAATGCTGTGCTGTACTCTGCATATTTATTAAAGAAATATATGCTCCGTTCCAGAAAAGAGCAGGAAGTGTAAGTTTAGGTGTTTGAAGAGATTTATAACATTAATGAGAAAACTCTTCTGTTTAAATAGAAAAACAAAGTAAATGAATCATGTCACTGTATTCCTGTCTACAGATCTCTTGTCTAGGCAGTTTACACTGAACTGAAGACAGGGCTTCTTGTTGCCCACATTCTAACATCAGTTATGCATACTCAAGGTTTCCCACGTGTAAAAACTGAAACCAAGTTGTAAAATGTCCACTACTAGTGACAACATGCCCTAATCAGCGTTGTTACTCCTTGCCTTTAAACATACCAACTGAAATGGCCCACTGAGCATCCCAGTTAATGCCGGCACAAATTGCAGGGTTTACTGCTAAACTTTTAATGTAAAAAAAAAAAAAAAAGCTGTCATTAAACACCAAGGCATGTCACATTTTCAACAAATTGAAAAAAACATGGCATCACATGCTCTAGATTGTGAGGGAGAGCTACAATGAGGGAAAACTTATAGATGCTGAAATAGAAAGGAGGAAGTTAATTTGAACATAGGACATTGCCAAAGACAGGTCAGCAATGTGGAAAGGAGCCTCGAAAGTGCAATTAGAAACAAAGGAGGTGAAAATGTCCCTGCTGATAGGCAGGTTATAGACTGAAAATGTTCACTTTTCTTTCTAGAGTGATAACAATCTGCTTTTTCTCTGCCCTTTAGGAACATCTACATAGCAGTTACGGACAGATGGGATTCTGGGCTTCTTCTGTGATGAGCTGTCAGGCACAAAGTTTTCTAAACTATTGGAAACTATTCCAATTATTGGGATTTTCCTGAAAAGTTCAGAAAGGAATAGGAAAACAGGAAAATTCAGGTCATAACATCTTTATTCTCCAGTAACATAAACCAGCAATTTCTATTTTTCACTTGTAATTACTTTTCTATTTTGTAAGTCACAGAATATTCATGGTTGGAAGGGACCTCCTAGATCACTGAGTCCAACTACACTCATAACAAAAAAAAACACCTAAAAAAATCCCAAACACCTAAATACCTAAATACCCTGATCAAACATGACTTCAAAACCACAAAATACACAAAATAAGCACCAACATGCCTGCCACCTGAAGCACCAGGTCTACCCATTTATTAAATACCTCCAGGGATGGTGACTCAACCACCTCCCTGCGAAGGCTGTTCCAGTGCCTCACCACTCTTTCTGTAAAGAATTTCTTCCTAATATCTAATCTAAACCTCCCCTAACGC
>JANIJG010009928.1:37503-48454 GCA_024611175.1 Megaceryle torquata
CCATTAAAGGAAAGTTCTAAGCATTTTTAAGCCCTGTCAGTGAATATATTTTAAGACATACTTGTTGGTTATGCATCTGGACATTTGGAGCATGAAAATCTTACTACTGGACATTTTACTGCTTGTCATGAGCCACGTATTGAATATTACAACTCTCTGGAAACAGATGAAAAAAATTAGGGTTTGCTTTCCATCACAAGTGAAAATTGCATTTCAAAATGTGTACACAATGACCTGATAACATCCGTTAGGGAAATAAGGGCTGATATGAGAGAAGCAAGCAATTCTACGCTCCACTAATGAAACACACAGGACAATTCTTATATTCGCAGCAGTCATTCTGCAAGATATTCTTTTCTGTGACATGTACTGCCTGGAAGACTTGACAGGACACAGGTTGAGTATTTTTACTGACAGGTAATGATAGCATTTTGATAAAAGTTTTACTTCAGAAAGAGTTATTAAAAAACTCATGGAAACAAATATATCATTAAAATTGTTTCAGTAAGTAAGTTATTTCAATCTTTTAACAACACTACTAATATCTACAAAAATAGACATCTTGAGCTACCAGTACTTTAGTGGGAAGTTGAGAGCCCCAGGGAATGTCAGCCTTTTAATCTTCATGCTAAAATCAGAGTCTAGAAGGCCAGGCCAGTTACAACAAGAAACTACATAGGTTTATGATGGAAAGCTGTTGATGTTGCTCAAAGAGATGATAAAAAATGCCTTCTTTCCTCCAATATTCAAACATGAAGGATGGTGTCAGAATCTTTATTCTGAATATTTAGGATGCAAAGCACTGACCATAATGCTGTGAATATTTTCATTTGCAACATCAAGGAGCTCTTTAATCTGATATAATAAAATACAACACCTTTAGTTTGTGACAGAAACCTTACTTTCAATCATCTGTTTAAAATTAAATATAATAACTCTACTTAAAGAAAAAAACCAAACTCTGAGACTGATGTAGTCATCATCATTCTAGCACTGATGGAGAATATACTTAAACATATCTGTTCAAAGTTCCTTTTTTAAAAAAAAAAAATTCCTGATTACTTTTCCCTTCATATGTGTTTTTTTTGTTTGTTTGTTTGTTTGTTTTCCATTATTGCTTGTAAAATTGCAAAAATGTCAGCTCCAACATCAGAAAACTCTTATAAAAATATGATTTATTATTAACATAATTTACAACCACCAGTGAGGCAGACTTTGTTTACTTCCTTAAAGAGTCTTGGTATATATATTGAATATTACAGGATAAAAGAAAAAAAGCCTTATATCTTAAGGAGAAGATAAAACATTTTCTAGAGCTCTGCTCTTTGTCATCCCCCAGCAATGCAGAAAAGTAATGTTCTTACTCATTGTTTGAAGCACTGCTTTTGGCTGGCTATTGGGTGCAATTTATGTTCTACTTCTTTTATTGGATCAAAAAAGAAAATAAGTCACACACCAAAGGATACATAGTCCTACAATAAAAAAACTAGTCCTATAAAATATTAAAAGTTCTAGGTCTTCCTGGGCATACCTGCATGAGAGATTCTCACCTTATTTTTACAAACTGTCAGGACACGTTATCTCTACAGTAAGAAAACTCTTGCCTCAAAATTTCCAAAGATTCACCATCTGAACTCCAAAAGACTGGACAACCCTAAATGCCGCCACAGTCCCACCTGCTTAGACTGCTGAAATAATACAGCCCAGCTGATGGATATAGCACACACTCTCCAGAGCTATCCCAAGATGGACTACTAGCAGATACTTTGTCAAAATTATGACTGAAGTATAAACTTGCTCTCTTGAGTTCTTCTCCACCACAAAACAGGCCAGTGAGATAAAATCCCTTCTAGTTTTTCTGTATTTAAAAACTATTGCCATTTAACTGCTACCAAACAAAGATGAGGCTGAACTTTCATCTGAACTGTGTTGCAGTGTGTTAACACAGTAATACCAGTGCTTCCACTACTATTTTAGTTGTGAACTGTAGGGTCTGTGCTAATAGATTCAGAAATGTTAGGCTGCAGTATGTAACTATAGCACACTAAATATCACGCAGTACCCTACAAAATAAAATGTGGTTATTCTAGAGGTGCCAAGTATTTTTCAGATTAAATATTCTAAACATTGTACTTACTATGGTTTACCATGGACATTTCTTCTAGCACATGCCTCTGCGCATATCTCACAAGACCATACTACAGCTCTATGCCTCATGCTTTAATTATTGTTTCTAGTTTGAACAGTGTGTATTTTGCTTCTACACAGACAAATTCCCTTCTGAAAAAAGCATGGACAAAAGAGCATGGATCACAACATATATACAAACCAGTAATGAGAAATGCTTCCTCTTTAAAAAAAAACAGGTGTCCTACACTTATGTCTACTTTAAAAGTAAATTAATAGAGTGAAGTTGAAAGCATAGCATTATTTTATCTACACATGTAAAATTACTGTTCATGGTATCACTGAAAGGAAAGCCATAATTAGAACATGAAAACAAAGACATCAGAGAAGATCCAGAGGGCATACACAACTCCCTCTGGTAATTAAAGAATTCACACTGCACTCTGTTTCAAAACAAATCAAGTTATCTAAAGGAGTTAGCAAGAGCTGCAGTCTACTTCGCTTACTTCGCATAAAATTTTAAATAAAATATTGATTTAATAATAAAAAAATATAAGTTCTGTAATCTTGTTTCTACAAAAAATGGTTGACGGGATGAAAGGTTTAACAACTCCAGAGAGAAGGAAGAACAGTGACTTTTGCCAGCTGATAAAAAGATCCATGATGTTTTGAAGATTCCTACCTTATGTTCTTGAAAAGGATTGTCATGGGATTTTACTCTCTGGTGTTCCTTTCTTAAAAAACATCCATATGTTAGATTTTATTAATCAATATTATTATTACAATTTAATCCATTTTCATTGCTTATTTTTATTTTCCTAAGCTCATCCCCTTTGTTAAATCAATAAAAACCACCTGCTCTTTCTATTTGCATTTGAGAAGTCTAGATTCTGGATAATTCAGACTTTAAAATAATTTTGATAGATCAAAACTGAGCAGAAATCTGAAATATGGCAAATGTTGAATTAACGCTCTGAGTACTGTTAATGTCTTTTCAATTATTCAGGTATTGACATCTTTGCAAAACACTACATATAATCTCAAAGACATTAAATTTATGTTTGAAAGGCAGACAATGCCTGTCCAGTTCTGGTTCACTTATTGTGTTTTCCTCAGTCAGGTGTGAAACAAGCAGTGTTCTAGGTGTTCAAAAATGATTCACAGAGATTATACTCTTAATACAAATGTAAAAGCCACTGCTGTCTGAATATAGTATTGCATTCTTTCTTATGCCTTTTTTTAAAAAAAAGTGTCCAGTTTAGCATTTGTAGCACTACAAAGCTTAACTTTTCCCCATGCTTTACAAGTTTACCTGTTTTAAGCTGAATTTTATACTGTCATGTAAATAATGTGATTCTTATACCAATAAAAATACCTTACAATAACACACAGGCCAGGGACTTTCTAATTAAAAAAGTAGAACTGATTCAACGTTCATAGCATGATTCAACAGAAACCTTGGAACACTTTGTGCTTTAAAAAAAGCCTGTATTAACAAATCTACAGAAACACAATGTATTTCCTTCTCACATGGAAACTGCATTTCTGGCCAAAAGCAGCACTGCATTTCAAAAGCTCCGTCTTTTGTTTTTATAGCACAGCATTTTTCCTCCACGAAAATGCACAAAAGGCAGAAGCTTGTGAAGGGGTATTTACAAGGCATGGGGAAGGAGACCAGAAAGCATCTCTGAAAGAGAGAACAAAGAAAGAGAAGCAAGATGTTGGATACCAAACCTAAACATGAAATGCTGAAATTCAGATGTCACTTAAACTTTCCAGAGGTCAGAACTGTAAACATAACACTGCAACAAAATTGAAATTTACATATGTATCAATGCATATCCATAGAATACATCATCTAATTTGGAGCTACTAACATGTTCATGAGACTAGGAAAAGTCCAGGGACAGAATCTAGAGGAGAAACACTGTGCTGTGCTATCAGAGATGAGTTTAGACTGGAAAAATTAAGCCAAGTGAATTATGACAGGTATAGCAGATCCTCCTGCCTAAAATTGTTCAGTGATACTTTCTCTAATTTAAGATGAAACAGAAATATTTTATATAAAATAAGCAATGTTTGATTTGCATTATCCTATCATTTCTTGCTCACAGTAGCTCTTTTAAAAAGGAACAAAATAATAAACTAGCTTATAACAGTCGATACATGATGTCCATGGTACCAATAAAAGTACACACTGTGGGCATGTACATGCATTGTTCCAGTGATTTTAAAAGTAATTTTCAATGTGTGAGTAAGGGAGGTAATGTGGAGTTCCAGGGTGTGAGCAGAATCCAATTGACAGAAACTTCTTTGGATGCATAGATCTCACAGACAAGCAGAACAAGTTACCGCCTCGTGCAGCAAGGGCTAGGACTTCACTTGGCAACACCTCTCAGAAAATGAAGTATAGTCAATACAGAATGCAAAGTGCATGATAAAAAGCACATAGGGAGAATTTTGGGAAAGCAGAATTAAGCATTTTAAGGCAATTTCACAGAATCACAGAATGGGAGGTGTTGGAAAGGACCTCTGGAGATATCTAATCCAACCCCTCTGCTAAGGCTGTTTATCTAGAGCAGGTTGCACAGGAATACATCTCGGTGGGTTTTGAAAGTGTCCAGAGAAGGAGACTCCACAACCTCTCTGGGAAGTCTGTTCCACTGCTCTCTTATCCTCAAAGGAAAGAATTTTTGTTTCATGTTCAGATGGAACTTCCTGTGTTCCAATTTGTGCCCATTGCCCCTTGTTCTATCGGTGGGCACCACTGAAAAGATTCTGGCACCATCCTCTTGACCTCCACCATTTAGATATTTACAATCATTGATAAGATCCCCTCGCAGTCTTCTCGCAGATCATTCTCCACAGAGTTGCTTTCCAGCAGGTCAACCCCTAACCTGTACTGGTGCATGTTGTTCCTCCACAAGTGCAGGAATCTACACTTGCCCTTCTTGAACTTCATTAGGTTCCCTCCCCTTTACCCATCTCTCCACCCTGTCCAGGCTTTGCTGAATGGCAGCACAGCCTTCTGGTGTGTCAGCCACTCCTCCCAGCTCTGAATCATCAGCAAACTTGCTGAGGGTCCAATCTGTCCCTTCATCGAGGTCACTGATGAAGATGTTGAACAAGACTGGACCTAGAACTGAGCACTGGGGAACTTCACTAGCTACAGGCCCCCAGCTAGACTCTGTGCCACTGATCACAACCCTCCAAATTGTGTCATTCAGACAGTTCTCAATCTACCTCATTGTCCACTCACCTAAAGCAGACTTACTAAGCTTCCTTCTAAGGATATTATAGGAGACAGTGCCAAAAGCCTTGCCAAAGTTGAGGTCAACAACATCCACTGCTCTCCGCTCATCTCCCCAGCTAGTCACTCATAGATGCATATCAGATTGGTCCAGCGTGATTTCCCCTTAGAGAATCCATGTGACTACTCCTGATAACCTTCATACTTTGCTCCTGATTTGATTGCTTTGGCATTGTCTTGCCGTGAATAAAACACAAATAGCTTTAGATCCTAAATGTGTATTTGCAAAAAATAAAATCATTGTATATTGCAAACATTCTCAAAGGGTAATTAGTTATCTGTTAGAATGTCTGTTACAGTTATTCTTACTATTTCATTTTAAACACTATATATATATTAAAATATGTGTACAGGGAAACTGCTTGAAGATTGGGTTTTAGTTTAATAGCTCTGGTGCATGTAAATAGAAATTTAAATTAAAAATCTGGTTTGTTTATTTTTATCTATTTTGCCATAATACATTTCATATTTTAGCTGAAAAAAAAAAGCTTACTGCTTTTATATAACATCTGCTGTGGGCCATTTGAGATTAATTTGGCACAACTTTTGTAAATAACAGATTTATTATCAGATTTTCTTTACGATTGTTTGTTTTTTAACTGTAGGTCCCAAGTATTCTTTCTGTAAGAATAAAAGAATGTTCTCTGGTAAAATAATTAAAAACACTGAGGACTTTTTTTCTACTAGTAAGAATATTAATTGGGTTCACCATTAAAATACGATAACATGTAAAATATCTTGTATTGCATGTTAAAGCTTCATAATTGCACAAAGCTTTTTCAACTTCAAAGCTCTTTACATGAATTAAGTGGATGTCCCTTAGGCAAAGTTTTCTTTGCCTTCAAAAAGAGATTTGCACCAGACAAAAGCTTTGTAAAAATTGAAGGACTGCACTTTGTTGTTTTAATCTAGCACTATCACACATGAGATAAAATATTGCTACCATTTTACAGACAGAGCAGGAATAGGAGGCAACTGAATGGGACTATCCCTGCTCATCTGAAAACTCTGTACTTCACTGTGACTGTGGCACAATGAGCAAGTGAGAAAAAAATGCAAGGTAATTAAGTTTTCAAAAGCAATGTTAACATATCTTTCAATTCTGTACTTCCCCACCAAAGATCAAGATGCTTCAATGTCCAAAGATTACCTCCCCAAAGATTACATTGCTCCACACACAATGTCTTCACTCAAGCAATCAAGGCAGAGAAAAATGCATTTGCTAAAATTTAGTCAAAAGCTATTATCTGGTATTCCACTTTGCTTCACCAAATGACATTTTAATAGATACTTGCTCAAACCAGAAAGTCTCCCAAAACCTAAGAGCAATGGTTTTATTCCCTTATGTCAGATAGAATAAAACCTATCACAATACACCACTTAGTATTTTCAAACAGGACTTTCTTTTCATTATCTTTTAAACCACAATAGAGATATAAAACTCCAGTAGATGTTTACAACCTATGAGTTAAAGCCTGAATATTTTTTCATCATCCTTCCCTGTAATGACATATTTTGGTGAGTACAAGTATGATCAACAAGCATTTCTCTTTGTACTTACCATGTGAATTTTATGCCACTTCTCTGGACACAAGGAGTAATATATTGGGTCTTTTTATTGCTCAAGTAGAAAGTGCTTATTACCTATTTATGTCTGTATTTAGGATAAAACAAAGAGTTGCTTCAAGTGGCATACATCACACTGTTGTAGTTGTTGATTTCCTCAAGATGGTCTTCTGGGGTTTTGGTGCAGTTTGCGGAGGCACAGTCGCAGGTCTTTGAGGAGGAAAGCTATTATTGGGACTTACCCCCAGACCTCCATTTTCCAGAGGAAATGGAGGCAGCGGAGGTGGTGGTGGGGGAGGTGGCAGAAGCGGGCACTGGTGTGGCAGCTTTCCCACAACACGGACAGGCTCACTGTGCAAATGCACCTCTCTGTTTTTAATGTTATATCGAACATCACAGTCAGGGCAATAGCCATGGTACTGGACTTTTTCACTAAATCGTACCCGTTCCCTTGCTCCTGCCTGAGGACACCTCTCTTTTTTCTCAGGTCTGTGCATCATAGGCTGCATTGCAACTTTCTCCAAATTACTGTTCGGGATACAGCATACATCTCCATTTGGGACACGGGTGGGCCCGACTGGCAAGCCCCCATTTCGCAGAAGGGTACCATTAGTCTTGACAGGTTTGGCCGAAGGAGGCAGCCTTGGAGGCTCATCACACTTGACAGGCGTTAGTCGTGGTGGAGGTGGGGGTGGATTTGGCTTCCGCAGCACAGTGAGGATAGCTGAGGCGTGTGCAGGTGGCTTGATGAGTGGTGCACTGCCCTGCACCTTGACTTTCTCCAAGCTGGAAGCTGTTGTGCTGCTGGAGCTGCTGTTGAGCGTGTCTGTTTTGGAACTGTCTGTCATCTCATCCTCCAGCTGCAGGTCAGACGTCAGTGTGTCAATCTGGTCAACCACCTGCACAACAGCCAGATTGAAAATGGTGAGAAAAACTTGCCCCACTGAAGGCACAGAAACACAAAAGCACTCTCCACTATAAATTTTGTCCCTCCCAGAACTGAATTATACCTTTTTTTTCACCATTATTTTTTTCTTGTCAATGTAATTAAAAAAAAAAAGATAATAATAAGGATGAATAGTTTCCCAGCTCATCACCTGAATACAAAAGACATATAACTTGAAACATTCTGGAATGAAATTCCATTTTTTTCCCTCTAGGGTTTACTTGGCAATATCATTGTAACTGAACTGTAATCCTTCAGTGCCCTCCCTCTGCCTTCCAGCGCAGGAGGAGACTGAATTATTTAACTTCAGCTTCTACGTGACAGCTTCTGAATCCAAATCTTCTGCAGAGTATCTTTTATCTCTGACCTTTCACACAGTCTAGATTTAAATATGCATCTGTATAGGTGATATACATCTACAGTCATTAACTTTGGTACACTTTTTCCCTGACAATTTTTAACATAAATAAGGTACTGAGAAGCAACTTCCCTCTCGTACTAAACTGCTTTATCTCCCTTTATGAATATTTTCCTTAAGATCTGAAATCTTCTGAAGCAATCCTGAAATAGCATTTGCTGCAAGGAGAGGAAAAGTAGCTTTGTTTCCAAAGTTGGCATTTATTAACTCATGTACTTTATTCAAAGATTTCATCTACCTCCCATATTTCTGTTTTTCATTTCTACAATGTTAGATCTCTTCTGGTCTTCCACAGTCCTTTTTCTACTCAGTTTTTTATATGATATGCAGCTGATGGTACTTTTACTAGGCATCAAAAATTTGTCATGTGAAAATTTGCATTATGACAATTAAAAGCCCTTCCTGAAAACTGCATTTCACTCCGTACCTAGCTGAACAACTGCAGTTAGACTCTATCATTAACTACAACACACACCACTGGAAGTAAGAACATATTTAAAAACTGATCTTTATCCTTTACACCCTGACAGGATATACATAAAGTAATCAGTAGCTGAAATGTTACCTGTTAACTTGGGTGTATGAATAAAAAGCTTGTACCGTTTCTCGGGGTCCCTATGGGAGCTCTGTGACATTCTGGAGGGAGAATATATCTGAAATAAGATGCTCCAGTTGTGCCACTGAATCTATCCTTCTTACCCTTTTGAGACCTTCATTTCTACTTTTTCCTTGCCATAATTTGTCCTAATACTATTTATTTTAGACTAAGTCTATTTATGAGGAGTATCCCTGCCCATGCAGTATCACTGCAACAAAAAAGTAAAAGTCATTACTAAAGGTAGAAACTCTTTTTTTTTGGTAAAACCAGGAACTCAATGGTGAACCATAAATGATGAAAGCAAAACCACCATAGAATGAAAGAGCACTTTGCTCATACTGTAGCTAAGAGTTTTGTAATACAAAATTAATAAAAATGTATATGCAATAGTTCAGTTCAGTGTTTTCCTTCCTGTAAAAACAGCAAACATACAGATAATCATACATCAGAAAGAGAGCTTTCAAAGATCTTTGAACAAAAAAGACAATACTTTTTCTCTCCAAGAACAAAACAACTGCTCATTTATTCATTATTCAAAGCCCAAAACCATGTTGCATTTCAGTTTCTATTTTAACATTTTGATTTTTCTCCAAAAAGGAGAAATCCTCTTTAAGACAGACATTCATTCCCCAGACAATGGAGACTGAAAATTGTAGTCTAGAAATTGAAAGGTACAATTGAACTCTGGTAACTCAAATCCCAAACTTCTCCTCCAGGGTACATCATATGACTACTCTGAAATTCTATAATAAAGGCAGTTAAACAACATCTTTACTAAAACAATGTAAAATTCATAGTAGGAATGACAGTGTACAGGAGAAAGAACTCACATTATCATATTACTTTACATATGCAAACCAAGGCAGTCAGAACTTCTCAAAATGAAACAGTGACTCTAAATGAACAAGGAAAAGACAGTCACATTCTGGGCATTAAGCCTGAGATTCAAGCACCCCTCTGCAAGTTTAGCATGGATTTGTGTATATATTAGGGTCTGCCTACATATGGCTACAATGCTATTGAATCATCTCCTGGAATCCAGTATATAATCTTTTAATGAAGTACAACAGCTACAGAGTGGATTGATGAAACATAAACCAAAGAAACAGTGTACAAAACAAAGGTACTCCATAAATGTAATTCTACAGAAGAAAAACCCCAAACAAGTCATGTTTATTAAGTTGAAATTGATATATTAAACGTGATATTCTACTAGTGCTGTGAGGATATAGTTGTAATTTTGCAGCACATGTGTGTCATAAAATGGCAGACATTGGTGATGGGTAAATTTGTATCTGCCAAACTGTCCTTCTGACAGTGCAAAACTTTTCTCAAGTTTAACAGGAAAGTCTTTTATGAATTGTCCTGAAATTTAAATTACTACAGACTTTATCTCTTTCCCTCTGGGAAAATGTGTATTATACACTGGAATTTTTTTTTATCACTTATCCATTTGTAAAACATAAACCCAGCACAGAATGGCAGTGACATACAACACAGTTTATCTGTCCAGATTCATTTCCACACAAGCTATGATTCTCTTTACTGTTATTTTCTTTTGCTTTCTTTTTTGTCACAGAAGGAAAAATTTAGATAAGATAAAAAGTAACAGAGAATCAGTGACAGGGAAACAGTTGTAGTTAAAAAAAAAACAACTAAAAAAGAATAAAAAAACCCATGTTGAAAAAAATATACTCCAATTATGCTATGTACTTCTTATTATGGAAGTAAGAGAGATAATATTTAGAAACAAAAAAAGCTGCTCCAGCCCATTTTTCACTTCTGGAATACAACAGGACTTGATTCAGATGTACAAGAATGGGGGAGACATCCTTTTATAACCTGTATTTGAGCTCTGCAAAGATACCCACTTCTCAACCAACAGCAATATCCTGAGGCTTCAAACTCTATAGGATATGCTGTGACACTCCAGAATGAACCAGGACATTAGCTCATTCCTGTCCCCTTTCTGGAAAACAGTATTAG
>JANIJG010009930.1:96899-107460 GCA_024611175.1 Megaceryle torquata
TTGTAATAGTAAAAGGAAAAGGTACACCTAACCTTTCTAAATAGCCTAAGGGCAGAGGTTTGCTTTTCAATGAAAAGGTCATCTAGAATGAATTAAAGTCATTTTCCTGCTGAGGTCCAAGCATGTGGCTTCACTTTGAAGGTTAGAATGAAGTTGTTCTTACCCATGTATCTTATGTAGTTTTACAAAATGCATTGCAAAATGCTGTGATATGTTTTCAGTCTGCCCAGAGAAATGAAAATAGTGACAATTAATATATGGCCTCCTGTGATAAAGCTTCTAATCGGCTATTAAAGAAAAAATACTTTTGCTAGTTATTTATCTAGTTTGTGCTCTTTTAGTCATTACATTACAGAAGTAATATAACCCTTCTTGGTTTTTAATATTGTTCATCCTTTTCCTCTGTTAAATGATATAGCTGATATCTTGACCTGACAGAAATTACCCAAGAAACTACAAGACCAGGAATTTTGTATTACCAGATGACAAGGATAGACAGTTGGAGAACACATGTGATATTTCTATATACCAAACTAAAAAATATACACACAAATCTGAATGAACAGTTTACATTGTAAAGATTTGTTTCTGAAAAAGTAATTTTTCCAAAGATCATTTCCACAAAGACATATACAGAGGAAACCAAATCCACCAAACACAGAAGAATATGACTTTGTTTCTCACATTGTTCAAACACATATTTAAAGCTTTCCAAACGGCTAACAGTGCCATCAAGGATAATAAGAAAAAAACCTGGAAAGGAATAAAATATCATCAAGATTCCTCTAGGAGAGATATTTACAAAGCTTTCCATCAGCTTACATGCTCTTTTATCTGCTGTGCCGTCAACTGAAATGGTCACCAACAGTTTTTTTTGTATTGATTTAAAATTTGGTAAGGAAAATCATGGGCTTTTGTTTTCTCAAGCAGCCCCTGAAGAAATGCTAGAATCACACACTACTGGCTGGGGCAACATAGGTTCTTGGCTGCTGAAGGAAATAATGTCCATGGCTGAGCTCAAGTTTTGAAGTGCAAGGATGGGAGAATGGTAATTCACTCTCTCCTAAAATGTCTTATGACAGTTATTTTCACACATAAATCTGGATGGCTGGAGTGTCTCATGGGTATAAGGTGCACAAGGAAGGAACACTGATGGAAAGGTCCACTGACTGCATGGGTGCAATGCCTGTATACCCTATGATCCCCCCTCCAACCTGCTGTAGTGGGAGGTATCCCTGCCATTGGCAGGGGGGTTGGAACTAGATGATCTTTAAGGCCCCTTCCAACCCTGACAGTTCTATGATTCTATGATTTTAGTGGAACACCCAAGTTTAAGATTATACTGAATTTATCCTATGAAGTCCTCTTGCATGAGTGACTTCTAAAGAACAGAGAATATTTCTGAGAAAAACAGTTTTGTTGCTAGATTTCTAGATAGACTGTTACCTGTGGAATATGAGAAGTGTAAAAGGTCCTGATCAAAATGGAGATGTAAGTAATCCACTCTTTGGAAAACTATTTAATGCCTCCATCCAAAGTCTTTTCCCTCCTTCTTTTTTTTTTTTTTTTTTTCCCCTTTTCTTTTTAATTAATTAATTCATTTTATTTTGCTCTTCACTAAAAAGTGTGTGTTTTTATTCCAAAGCATTCTTCTGTTGTGGTTAGGTTCCACAGGAGGGTTCCAGCTTGTAAAGGTTAACCATGCAGAAATCAAGGCTTTGTGCATTTTTGCAAAGGTCATACTCATCAGTAGTTCCGGAAGGACTGCTGGGAAGGGCTATAGTAACTAACCAATGTTGAACCATGGCTCCAGGTTTCATTTCTTTTAAGAATACTGTTACAATCACTGGTTGTCTCACTAAGAGATAAAGAGACTGCTCTGACACTTGAAATTCAATTTGTACATTACTCAAACCTACCCCACCTCTTTCCTTCACGGTGCCTGGCAGCTGCTTAGTGGTACTCTGAATTTCAAATGCCTTAGCTGCAGGAAGCAGTTTAATAAATGGGATAGGTTTTGATTAATATAACAAGCTCAAAATAGACAATGATGTAATGCATATCTCAGCAAGAGCCACGGACTCGGATCAAATCTCTGTGTGCTGAAGAAGGCTGCTGTGGCAGAGAGTTCACCCAAAGATGCATAATTCTGTTTCCATAACACCTTGATGTATCAAAAACTACCAATATATAAGATTTAGTCCTTTAATCCCATTACATCTCTAAACATCTACTACAGGCAAGTGCACAGTCATGAAGTTCAAGTCTAGATTAAGTATTTGACATTGACTGAGTTCCAGCAAGGGCACTGTGCACTTCACCACAAAGGTCTGATGTTATATGGAAAAAGGAATTGATGCAATTTTTTTCTTTCAGTGTTAGGAATGTAAACAATCGCTTGCTGTGCTGTATACAAAATAATGACATAAAAAATATCAAGATTAATTAGTAATTCAACAGCATATCAAAAGTTTACATGCATTGACATTGTTTCAGAAAAACACTCAGTATGGAGCTTACACTCATCCAGTGATGGTCTATAGTTCTAATGTTAAGAAACCCAGTCTTTGACAGTTCCTGCTCCTCCAAGCCAGAGACTCTCAGAACTGATATTATGTTAAAATTCCTTCTCAGAAAATTGCAGAATCAGAGTTTTGCACGATAGTATTTCATGGAGGTTAAAATCAACTATGGCTAACTAAACGAAGGAGCTGAAGATTACCACTTTCTTATGTATAAAGAAAATAGAACTAACATATACTCACTGGAAAGGTCTAAGTTGTGAAGCCTTGACTCTCATCATTTTTTCTTGTGGTCTTCCAATAAGGCACAACAAGAGATCAAGCATGGAAAAGCAGGCTGCTTCCAAAGGTGGCAGTAAGTGATTTTTGGGTTTTCTCACCATTCTTTTATTGGTAAATGTTTCTGTGTTGCCTCTGTTTCACTGACTTGTCAGCACAGGAGCTAGTCAATGAATGGCTTTGTACTTCTCCAGTTTTTGTGAAAATATGATCTGTGATAGAAAATACTGAATTTGTTTCTGTTTGTATTGTCATAATTTTGAAAGCTAATTATAATCCTAGTGCTGTACTATAATTCTATATTCTATTTTCATACATTTAGTTTTATCCTTGTTTCATTTTTTTCTGGGTTATCCATGCTTCCACTCCTCCTATCCACTGAAACCACTCCCCATACTCTTTGGAATCTATTGTGATTCCTTTAAATTTTAAAAACTGTCAGGACACTATATCAATGAAGTGTTTAGTCTCAAGTCATCTGTTGTGAATAACAAACATTTTAAGTCATCAGTTTGCAAACAAGCCATGGGCTAATATTTGTTTTCATAAACTATTCAACACAGATGCATAAAAGATATCTTATGGAAATCAGGATTAGTTTACAAATTATTCATTTACAGGAAAAAAAGCTAGAGTCATCAGATATTTCATTCACAATTAATAATTAGACTATCTTTTGTAAGGATGCAGAGAATATCAAGATTGCATGGTTTACAGTTTTATTTCTAAAAAGAAAACAACCAACCAAACAAAAATATAAATAAATAAATAACCACATACCAAACCACAATGAAAAAATGCAACAAAACCCAGCACTTTTTTTTTTTTTTCATTCTGAGATGAGTGGATAGTGATATGGATAAAAAAGGGAAGACCAAAGCAATCTGAGGAACACATTTGCTTTGACTTGAACTTCAGTTTCAGGGCTGATAAGGGTGAAATAAAAAAGGGTATTCTGTTATTGCTGGAATTTCCATGGAAGTTGTTTCTTGGGTTGATTTTTATTTATTTTATTATTAGGGGTTTATTGAGGTAAAATGATAGAAGGGATGGATCTATTTTCATCTCATCTTGATGTATATTTATTGTCAGTCTTTCACACATTTCTCAAAGAAGCAAACTGTTTCCCCTCTCTGTGAAAGAAACAGTATCTAGGAGCCTATGTGGAAAAAAATGGATAATAAGAGCATGGTTGTGGCCCACCTCTCAAAGTACAGGAAGTAATTTCTTTCTGTTGGCATACAAAAAATAATAGTAGACACTCAAGGAAAGGTGTCTAGGGGAATGTGGAAAAAGACACTAACAGAATTTTAAGTAAAAGGCAAGTTGTCCTTGAAGAAAATGATCAGGAGTTTCATTGTGGAGATGTCTTCTGAGTAGTTGAAACACTGATCTAAAGATTTTTTTATATTTGGTTTGTTGGTTTTGTTTTGTTTTGATTGAAATGTAAATAAGGAGGAAGCATTCATTCATCTATCTGGAAATGCAGTATTCACAGGGAATGGTAGTATTTATCTTCATGTAAGTTTTGGTTGTAGAATTAAAAGTAATGGATTTTGAAGCCATTGTAACAGGATACCTATCATGTTCTTGCATTGATATCCAGGAACATAAGAAAAAAAGCAGAAATTTAATTCACAATTTAAAAATCTGAAGGAAAAGAGACTAATGAATAATTGAGTCGCCAGCAGTAACAGACAAGGGAGGATGAAAAGATAATGAGGTGTTTAATTTTGAAGATTATCCTAGTTTGTAGATTACCCTGTTACTTGAAGTCACAGCTAAAGGTTCAACAGTGTGAAGAGGCAGATGCATGGGAGTGGACATCCTGTGACTGAAACAGGTTGAACTGGTTAGGGTTTAGGCCATCTGTTACGCTTCTGTTTAAAAAGAATCACAGAATCACAGAATAATTGTGGTTGGAAAGGACCTTGTAGATCACCGACTCCAACCATACCTACAAGAATAAAGAACACCTAAATACCTGACCACTAAGGGGAAACAAAAAAACCCAACCCAAACCAACCAAACGAACAAAAACCAAAACAAACAAAAAACCAAACAAAACTAAAAAAACCAACAAAAAAACACACAGCAACAAAAACCAACACACAAGCCCCCTACATGCCTGCCCCTAAAGCATGCCATGAAGCATCATGTCATCTCACTTCTTAAATACCTCCAGGGATGGTGACTCAACCACCAACCTGGGAAGGCTGTTCCAGTGCCTCACCACTCTTTCTCTAAAGAATCTCTTCCTAATATCCAATCTAAACATCCTTTGCTGCAACTTCAGACCATTTCCCCTGGTTCTGTAATTAGTAACTGAGGAGAAGAGGCCAACAGCAACCTCCTTACAACCTCCTTTCAGGTAGTTGTAGAGGGCAATGAGGTTCCCCCTCAGCCTCCTCTTCTCCAAACTAAACACACTCAGCTCCCTCAGCCTCTCCTCATGTGACTTGTTCTCTAAACCTCTCATGAGCTTCATAGCTCTCCTCTGGAGACATTCCAACACCTCAATGTCTTTCCTATAATGAGGGGCCCAGAACTGAACACAGTGCTCAAGATGAGGCCTCACAAGGGCTGAGTACAAGGGCACAGTAACTTCCCTTCTCCTGCTGGCCACGCTATTCTTTATACAAGCCAGGATCCTGTTGGCCTTAGCCACCTGGGCACACTGCTGGCTCATGACCTGACAGCTGTCTACCAGCACCCCCAGATCCTTTTCTGCAGGGCAGCTTTCCAGCCACTCATCCCCAAGCCTGTAGTGCTCCTGGAGGTGTTGTGACTGAAATGCAGGACCTGGCTTGGCCTTGTTGTACCTCATACAACTGGCCTTGGCCCATCAATCCAACCTATTCAAGTCCCTCTGAAGAGCCTCCCTGCCTTCAAGCAGGTCAACACTCCCACATAATTTGGTGTCGTCTGCAAATTTACTGGGGGTGCAGTAAAGGCAAATGACAAAAAAAGGAGTACTATGACAGAACTGGGTATTTATAAATTAGTATGCCTCTTCTGAAGAAGTTAGTAACAACTACAGTAAGCAGTAAAATTAGTGGGCACACAGATAAATACATCTGGATGGAATGAATCACGGGCTGCTGTGAAGGGAGACCCTGCTTCAAAACTTACAGCAACCCCTGAGAGGATCAACAAGCACAGGTAAATGTGTATCTGTTGATAAAGCCTACTTTCATTTCCAAAAAGCTTTTGACAAAGACGCCCACCAAAGGCTTTAAGGCAAACCCAGCAGCCACAGTCCTTACAAAGACAAGTAAGTAGTTACAAATTCTGAAAGGAGGTTAGGAGAACACAGTCCATCATGATGTATATTGGAAAAAAAAACAAACCTAAAAACAATGAGCTTTAGACTGATGATTAGTGATTAGAGGAGTGAGATGCTGGGATGTACAATATATCCTTCAAAAGATAAACTTGCTATCCAGCAACAATTAAAAAAAAAAAAAGAAAAAAAAGAAAAAAGAAAAAGTAAACAGATAATTAGAAACTATTAGGAAAGGAATCAAGAAATCATTAGAAATTATTATTATATATTATTATTGAAAAGTAGGGGCTTTAGGCAGGAGGGACTTCAACAGGTAGTTGAACCATGGGCCACAGGACACTGCAGATGCTGAAAATTTGCATTTAAGGAGAGACTGAATAGATTGATAGAAGAGGTATTTATTGAACTGAAAATGCATGGAAATAAGGAGTGTATTAAGGAGAATTAAAACATATTCTCTCTGTTCTTCCTCATGTACCTGCTTTTGATCACCAGCAGAGGCCAGCTACTCTCACTGAGAAAACCCTGGTCTAATCTGCTCCAAATATTATTTTATGCTATTCCAGTTGAGTTACAAGGTTAACTGTACTAGTTCACAGTAGCAGATAGCTCTCACAGAGAAAGAACATGGATCATGGCTGGGAGGTGGCCAACTTGCTCTCTCCTCCCTCCTTTTCACTCATCCTTTGTGCCATTCAGGTGTTTGGAAGAGGCTGCTCCTACCTGCCAGTTCTCAACAGCAAAACCCTGTGTTGAAAGGCAAATTGTTGGCTTGTGTGTACCCACAGGCCCTCTACCTTCTTTCTCTCCCAGCATTATCAAGGGTGGAGATTTGCTGAGGGTGCATGGGAGCTCTGTTCTGCTTTCTGGATCCTAAGTAAAGGACTGCTGGTGACATAGGACCGAGCCAGAGGTGATCTATTGGGCAGCCAACAGCCTTATTTGCACGCAGTGAGGATGAAAGGGCAATGCAGGGATTATTATCCAACATTTCCTTCTTGCTGTCAATTCTGAGAAGTTTTATTTTAGAAATATGCACATTACTTAAAGTTTTGCAAAACCAAATAATATTAGGATGAAACTAAGTTTAAAAAAAGAAAAGACTTAACAGAATACAACTGCTTAAAGAGAACTTAAAACATCATGTGGCACCAAATATAGTTTGCCTTTTTTTACCTGAATTGAAGACAAATTATATGAGAGAAAATACATTTCTGAATGTAAAGTAAAAGTGAAATTACTTTTATTTCAATTTTCAACTATAAGTCTTATGTAGACAGGCTGTGAGATATATTAAATTAATTCACACCATTAAGAATTCCTCTTGATAGAGAATACAGTTTTGGTTGCAGAATGGCTGCAATATTTATATTTGTATACTTACTTTCCACACATACTAAAATCCTTTTTTTTTTTTCCTGTTATTCCATCTCATTTCAAAGAGAAGTTTGAAAAAAAAGTAATGTATTTCTGCACAGAATATGTTTACTATTTTTTCCTGCACCACCATGTTTTCTATCTACTATATTTACTATGCTTGTAAATAGTCTTTTATAAGGAGGAAAGTTATGAGCAAGCCTACATAAATAGCAGAGATTAAAGAACTAAGCTGTACTCCATTGTTCAGAGACAAAACCAACAGAATATTACCTCAGCAGACATAGAAACAGAGGAGTAGCTCTACAGCATGAAGAACTTTCTCTTGATCCCAAAAGATTCCCACTCTCTAGACAATGTCATGGACTATTTTCTTAAGACGCTGATGCTGGATGGGATGTTGGATTTTTTGGTTGGATAAAGTGCTTTTGGTTAAATAATACTGTGTCAAGAGAACTCAAAAATCCCAGAAGAATACTGAAACATTTAAGAATATCCCTGAAATAGCATTTTTGCTTCTTTGTTTGCTTCATAAAAACCATCCAACAGCTCTAACTCATTTTGCTGGTTTTGCTGGGACTAAGGAAAGAGTCAGGTGGTTGATGAAGACTGAGAAAATTAGCTATGAAAACAAGTCTTGGTCTCCACAAGAATGACAATTTCACACAAATGTCACATCAAAAATCTAAAAATCATCTAGGATGATCTCATCTGCATTTTTTCCACAAGGTACTGTAACAAAAATGCTATTCAACTCTACAATAACTTATTTTGTCTCCCTGATATTTTCTCATCAGAGGTTTTGGGTCACAGTAAACTCCTGAGAAATGACTTGACATTCCCTCTGAAACTAATTAGACTAAGCAGTAGGTACCCACTCCAAAGTCTAAACAAGTGACTATAGAAAGCAGAGGGAATTCACTGCACTTGGGGTTAATGAACACATTGTGTCACTTTTGCAGGGGTAAAGAAGGGGTTATGTTGCTGACCAAATATATTTAGATTTATATGGTGGGGGCCTTAGGGGGTTTTGTTTTTTAGTTTTAAGTGTTGATAGCCCTTTCAGCACAAGTTGTGGTGCTGAATATGCACTCTAGGCTGTTCTGCAATGTTGAAAGTGTAACTGCAAGTAAATTGGTAAGCTTAATTTTAAAAACTCTGAAGCTTATATTACTTTTTAATCAACAACAACAACAAATAAATGTTGTATTTGTAAGACATTTACTTACCTTTAGCAGCAAAAGCAAGGTAAAAATCTGCTGGTTGTTTATTTTTCTGAATTATTAATATACGAACAATTTACTTTGATAGCCTAATTCTGTAGTTAGTGAGGTGGTTGCTTATACAAGTGCAAAGAAGGAAATAGTAAGTTTTGATGACTAAGTAACTAAGAAATTAGAAAGACAGGGTGGCAGAGGAAAAGCAAAGTCAGTCCTAAAATTATAAATAGATACCACAAGAATAGAACAATAAAATCAGTGTATTTGTTTCAATTTGTGAAAGCAACTGGGTTTCCTATAGCACTACTGCAACAGAGAAAATCCTGTTTAAAAACATGCCCTTTTCCACATCCCATTAAATTAACTTCTGTTTGTAATAATTCTCATGTTTAAAACATTTCCTTAGCCCCACAGGAGAGCAAAATCCAATCAACTTGGAAGAATGTGGTAAATGCTGTGCTGACAGCATTAAAGCATTAGCCATTGACTCAAAAGCATTTGTTTTCTGAAAAGCTCATCAAAGTTTGGCTTTTTGAAGAACATTGATAAGAGATTTCTACTCTGGATTGAAACCAACAGGTTAAAGTCAAAGATTCAGATTCTTTTCTTGCCTGCTTATGCAACAGAAGCGGTATAACAAATGGTCGGGACATAGTGATATCTAACCACATGGATATTAAAAAAGCTTATACAGCATTTCATAAATTACACAAGCAAGTTGGAATCTATGTCAGAGAAAAGCATTTTGAACAGATGAAGTAGGATATTTTTTAAGAGACACTAATATGCATGTTTAAATTAAATTCTTGATAAATAACTAGCTACTAAATATGGTGTAAGAATATTTTGTCGGGTGATAATTCATGGAGTATTTTCATTAAAAAGGAAGACAATATAAATTACATGGAGGATAGCAGGTCAGTCATAACAGAGTAAATTATTTTATTTTCCCAAACAACATCAGAGCAGGAAGATGCTCAAGAATGTTTAAAAAAATCAACAGTAAGCACATCCAGCAGTAAGAATCACTGCAGGCAAGGAAGACTTTTGTAAGTGTCCTCAAAATATTTAACTCCAGTTTTGTCATCAAGAGGCTGTTTGTTAACTCTCATACTACCACACTTGTGAATTTTGACAGATGGGTTATTTCTCTGTTAGAACTGATTGATCAAGGAGACTGCACCCTGCTTCTCAGTATCACCTAACATACATAAGACTTTAAATCACCTAAAATGTTTTGTCTTAGAACAAACATTCCTGTGCTCTATTTACTGAAATGCTCTTTTATAATATATCTACATTTCATTAAAATCTGTCAAACAATTAAAGATCTTGTTCATACCAAAATACCACTTTAAATGCTCTTTCAAATAACTTTCAGAGAATGCTGTCTTCATCCCTCTTTCCCCCTAATTACAGGAGAGATCAAACAACAAATTATTCAATTCTTTACTCATCAGTGAAATGATTTTTTTGCAGAACAAAGTCCAGCATATTGTAGTATGATTTTGTCTTGCTAAGGAGACAACAGTCTTTACACAAGTAGGAAAAAACACGTATAAATAAAAAATACAGCAGCTAAGAGCCTGCGATGCTAAATTCTGCATGCTCTTTATGCTCTTAAGTACTTGCTTGCCTGCAGATTCAATCTGCAGTGGGAATTAATGTTACCAGAAGTGCTAGAACTAGACAAAGTAACTCCACTTTCTCTGCAAGTGTACAATTCCTGTTTTTTTGTTTACACAGAGATGCTAATAAAAGTTGCAAGGTTCTCTCAGTTTTTTTTGGTTTAAAAAAACCAAACAAAAACACCCCCCCCCCCCACCAACACCCCAACCCCCCAACCCCCCACACCCCCCCCCACCCCCCCCCCCCCC
>JANIJG010009931.1:0-17030 GCA_024611175.1 Megaceryle torquata
CCCTGCTCTGGTTGCAGATGGCCCTGCTCCCTGCAGGGGGTTGGACCAGATGAGCCTGAAAGGTCCCTTCCCACCCAGACCAGTCTGGGATTCTGTGACAATGACCTACAAAAGAAGGACTGAGCACCCAGAGCCCCCCCCCAGTACCACGAGCACAAAAGCCTAAACCAATCCACTTTAAACTGCTGTACAGCAGCAGCCCCGACTAGAACCAGCCTCATCTAACTCCGGTTACTTGCTGTCCTAGGAAAGAATGAGAGGCGCCCAGGAGAAGAGCTCGTCCCCCCACCCACGAGGACCAGAAGAGCTGGGTGCAGCCGTTAGCAGATGGGATGCGTTCACCGGCGCGGGTCCCGTTCTCCTTCTCGGCAGAGCCGCTCCTCGCGCCTCGGCGCTGCCGTGCTTGAGGCAGCGACACGGGGCGGGGAAAGCTTTTAAGTGCGAGAGGGAGAATTTCCAGTCCCACAAGGCACAGTGAGAATAGTTTTCTCGAGGATGCGAAGCCATTGTGCGTGGAGTTTTCTTCTGTACCCCCCTCTAGGTGTTTATTAAAGTATGTAAAATAACGACGTAACCCACTGGAATTTCTTTTTTTTTCTTCTTTTTTTTTTTTTAATAAGAAACTTCAGCTTACAAAAACAAGGTGTAAAAAGAGTAAAGATTTACAAAAAAAATCATAAAAACATGATTTATATTTCACACCCGAAAGGAACCGAGTCCGGTCCGGGGTTGTAAGCAGGACCCCCCAGCTACTTACTCAAAGGAAAACTGAAACTGCCCAGCCCTCGGGAGCTCCGACCACCAGCTTTCCTGGGAAACGTCTGGATGAGAGAAAGTGAAGGAACAACGAGCGTGTGCGGGACGGAGGAGCTGCTGGGTGTTGCACAGCGTCCAGTGCCCTGCCCCGAGCCTGCCGCTCACTGACTGTTCCACCTGGCTGCGGGGGCCGCGCTCCGGCTCAGCTCCGGTACGCGACAGCTCCTTCTGGATGCTGGGGGTAGAGCAGAACAACCTCCCAGCCCTGAGCCCTAGGACTGTGATGTGGCTTCGCCTTCTTTGGACTGTTTCACACAGGTTTTGAGTTTTAATTTAAGACATTCCTCTGACGTCAGTGCCGCCCGTGACCGAGAACTGCCCCCTCACCTGCCCCAGGGAGAAACTCCTCCCGCGACCGAGAGATTCTTAAAAATGCTGTTTTCAAAGAGGGTATTTTTTTTAAAACATCCTGTAAAGATATTTTAAGTTCTTTTGAAGTCTGGAATAATCCAAGTAATGCAGAAACAGCTTCTGCAGGAAAAAGGGGATTAATTAAAACATTAAAGTCATTTTATAGTTAATCTCAGTTTTGATTTAGAACACACTAATCTCCTCCCGCGGCCTGGGTTCAGGCAGGGGGCAGTTCACGCGGTTAAGTACATAAAGCTGCCATAGGTGACTTATTGGATGTTGGCTTAACTAAAATAAAAGTGGCTGAACCTGCAATTAGGAGCCGAGCTGCGAGGCAGCCGGACAGATTGCCAGAAACATTCAGTAATTAATTGGATTCTCTCGTCGCTTGCTGCTGCCTGGGAGTGCCCTTGAAGCCCAGGCAGGCTCGCTGGCGAGCGCAGCGCGCTGTACATCAGCTTAAGTCGTTAGTGACGTGAGTACCAGAAACTTGAAGCAGAAACAAGAACCTGTTGGGACCTCAACCACCCTAAGAAGTCACTGAAAAATCAGGAAACCCACCCAAGCTCCCAGCACAGTTCTGAGCCCTCTTGGGCACAGCATTTCTTTCCTGCTCTCACAAGGGGAAACAGCTCATTTGCTGTCCAGCCTCAGCTTAGAGCAGGATTACCTTTTAAAGTGCTGAAGATTAGCTTTAATTCTGCCCTGACTCAAGTCAAGAGTGAAGCTCCCGGGGCATTAGCAGAAGTGGGGTCTGCTGCCCTGGCCCATCACACCTCCCAGGAGCTCACCCGAAAGCGCTGGCTGAAGCTGCTATGCTGCATTTTAAGTTTCTTTCATGGAAAGGCAGAACTGTAAAAAACAAAGTTTTTCCTGGAAACAAACTTAGCCCCTCCTTCCTTTCCTGTAAACTGATGTACAGAAGGGTCTGGCTTAAAGAGTTTGTGACTGCTTAACCAAAGCTGAAGGTAAGCAGGGAAAAAAAATAGGACCTAATTCTCTTTGACATGGGCTGTAGGTTGCCAGTGGTAAGTTACTGTAGTTTACACATCTGATAAACTAGGGAAAAAATTGTTTTCACATGGAAATAGGTTTGTTTTGCAGAAGTAGGAAATAGCCTCAAGGGCCTGGCCAAGTAACGTCAGTTAAACGTGAGGACAACGAGGACGAGACTGATGGGTGTTGTCCACATGTCTCAGCGACCCCTTCCTCAGCGGGGCACACGAGCCGCTGGTGCTGGTACTCTGCGCACGGCCGCCCACGCTACTGTACATTCGTCAGCCTCGCCTGGCCACCGACGCAGCTCGGGCCACGGCCCACGAGTTACCCCCGTGCTACGGTCACCCTAAGGAGATCGGGCCAGCTGAAGGACTCTGCAACTTCACCCTGCCCACGCTGAAGGGATGTGGTGGTTCCTTTTCAGCAGGAGCAATGCTGAGAAGCCCCACGTTCCCCCAGAGATGCTGGCATGGAAACCGTCTGAAAAGCAGAAACAGCAGCTAGAAGAGGCCTTCACTCCAGATCCCACCAAGTCCTGGTTTGACAAGTCAGGGCACAGCACTTCAGCATGGAAAAAAATCAAATCCATCACCTGCCACCTCTATTGGAAATGTTACCAAGACTACAAACAAATCACACATGAAATTAAGTCATCAGCTTATCTCCTTCCTTGCTTTCAGTTAGGCAAAGTGTCCAGAGTGACACCGGGCGCTCTAAGTAGGTAGCTCCTTTAGAAAACACAAGGATTTGGGGCACTGTTCCTTAGGAACTGCAATATCTCACGGAATAGCACCATTGGTTCTGCCAGGAGGATGTTTTTGCCACAAACCCAAGAGGAGGGGGTGCTAACGAGACTGCGTTTGCATTTTGTACATGGCTCTGCCTGCGAAACGCCGCTCGCCAGGCGCTTCCTGTCTCTTCTAAACTTGGATCACAGCAGCTCATCGCTGCTGTCGGCTTGGTTTTGTTTTTACTGGTCATTTCATTCATCCCGACTCCTTCCCTACCCCCCAGCCTGCACCAAATCAGTAGCTCAAGATGAACCCCACGGGTACAGCGCTCTGCTGTGACTGCAACGCCATCGTATCGTGCGCAAGCTTCAGAGCAATAAATAGTTAACTGTGGTTAAAGTCAATTGTGGGTCCTTTGGGTTGGTCTTTTTTGTTTTCTTGGTTTATTTCTCTCCCTCCCCTCCTTTTGAAACCCTACATTGCCAAGCTTGTTTTTAAAGATAAGAACTCTTTTGAAAGATTTTCAACCCACCGTCCTTTAAAAAGTGGAACCCAAACACACAGGCACAAGACAAAAAGCAGTACGACGGAAGGAGTGGCCTAAAAGCATATCCCTAAAATCAGTTAAGACAAATAATCCCTGGTTGGTGCAGGGAACTAACGTCTGTAGCTTCGATCATTTATAGACGTGGTTTTATTTAGAAGCAGAATTTATTTAGCCACTCTGACGCTTGGTAGAATGCTTCGCATTCCATCTGCGATAAACAGGTATCAATAGTAATGTAATAGATACCAAAAAACTAATGGAATTCAGGTTTTCTATTCCCACGGGCAATAAGCTCTCAACCTAAGCCCTCCCTACCTGATGTCAAAGCCGCCGAAGGATTCGGCACCCACAAGAGGCGGCGTTCGCAGCCGGACGTGGGTTTTACTGGTTACTCTGGAGAAGGGCCGCTTGGCCACCGTACACAACTCAATCTGCTGCCTATTAAATTTACAGGGGCATTTCCACACCAGGCTCTTGCTCACGTGGGGAAGTGCTCGCTCGGCTGCTAAGAGGGAGCCGGTGCAAGCACCGCCGAGACAATGGCAACTATCTATTTTTGCTTTTCTAAACCAGCATCAGCGTGAGGTTTGTAACGGAAGGTGCGTCCCAAAGCTCCAGCTACTCTTGTAAAAACCCCACTGAGGTTTTTAATTCTTGCTCTGTGCTACGTGCTCTGACGGACGTCAGCTTATCAACCTGAGTGGATGGGGCTGGATGACGTAAGAAAGCCTAAAAAGCCGAATCTGATCCGCCTTTGAACAAGCTGCTGTTTGAATTATTACAAATACAGAGATTGCAAAGGTGTCACACTAAAGTACTAACTTCTGAGCTTGCTGGCACGCTTCATTCCCACACAGCCAGGAAGTGTAAAAATACCGGCGATGTCGAACGCTTGTGAAACCACAGAAATCCCTCCGCTGTTTCTGTCAGGAGAGGGCAATTCACCACTTATTTCCCGATGTTTCTGTTCCATATTATTGGACACAAGGCACCAAATTGAAAGAATCCTACAAAATGAGTTCACAAAACTGCACTGGCAGGTAAAAAACAATCACCCAGCCTCTTGCTCTCGCTCTGCACCACCACCGACTTCCGCAGAAGCTCATCCCGGGGTAATCTGGCAACAGCCAGAAGCCTCATTAGTCTCTCTCGTTGGGATGCAATTAAGCGTTAATTCAGTCTTGGGGATGCTACAATCAAGGAAAGAGCTGCTAAATTACCACCGAGCCAATATTTACGCTGGAAGCCTTGCCTTCTAAAGGCAGTAAACCCCTCCCGACAGTGAGTCCATAGGACACACACGATGCTTTTACCATTTCTGATTTTATTCCTGCACTCCAAAATCCGTCTGGAAGTCCCTAAGCGAGCGGGGGGTGGAACTGCCATCTAGAAGAGCGTGACGTCGAGCATTTAATATGCATTATTCCTTTTGCTGCCTCGCATTAACAACTTCAAAGCCAGACCAGAGAATTTTCTGGTCAGAACTAATAGGGGAAAAAATAAAAATGTTTTTTTTTCAGTGCTTTGCAGAGAAGCTAGGATTTGGCTATGCATAGTTTAACCGGGGAGTACGCGCAGTAGAGGGGGAACTTAAAGGCAAATTTATGTTTGCTTTACTAATAACTTGCTAACAGAATAATTTAGCTAAAATAGAGTGGTTTCCCCCAACTACAGCAGATGCTGTGTCATACCTGGCCATGGACACGTTAAGATTCTTCCTCCTTAAGAACGTGAAATGAAGGAACGCCGATTTACTCAGCAGTTGACTGGAATGAGGGTGTGCTGGGAGCAGCTCTGTCCCAACGGCTGCACACTCACGAGCCTGACAGTCTGTCAGTGGACAGTGGCTTCCTGCACCTTCCAGCAGCAACCTGCAAGGGGCTGAGAACCTCACGCTTGCTCTGGGCAACTGGCTCCTTGCTGCAAGGCTGGAACTCCAGAACAGGGATCCCACTACAGAGAGAAACCGCTTCTGCTCCCAGCTGTGCCAAAGGAAAGGGGTTTATGCTGCAGGCACTTAGCTTGCAACTCGCAACTGTGGCCGCTGAACTCCACATGCCCGAGTTAAGTCCCATCATCTGCCGGCGTGTTCGCAGCAGCGGAGCCTAAACCCGGAGTTACTCTAATGACGCATCGGTGTATTCGCAGGATTTGAAGCCGCGCGGGTAAAAGAGGGGCAGAGTTTGCTTTACAGGCTGCCCTTTGTCAGGCACACACCTGAAGTGGGCTCTGCTGTAATTCTAAGTAGTATTTTCATTTTGCTGATGCAGAGAGGTAACTTCCAGTCAGAGTTTCTGGCAACCAGGACACTATAAAACAGTGTCCACCACGGAGGGAGCACTGGGCTACGCTTATATAAAGAAGCCTGCAGTAGATAAATATAAACCAAACAGCATAAAAAATGCTATACGCTATCGCTTCCAAACAAAAGCTAAATATTACAGAAACCTCACAGTGTTGGAAAAAGCAAGTTTATTTACTTCAAAGTATAATTCATTCCTTCCCTATCAGGGCAATCATTTTTCTGACTGCAGTATCTCCACATCTCAGCACAACTTGGCTAACGTCACATGGAGAGGCCAGGAACGTCAAGAGATGTCACCAGCAAATGCCACAGAATCTGCTTGGGCAGCTCCCGGCCCTCCTCTGAGACCCACCCGATTCACGTGACGACTGCACTGCCACCTGAATTCAAATATTAATGCAAAACACTCAGTCAAAAGATGAGCATTCGTAGCGAAGAGGCTGAGCTCACTCCCACTGCAGGACAGTTTGCTTTCTTACCCACTGTTGGATTTGAACAGGGCCAGCGTGGCCCTGAACGTGCCCTTCGGAAGTTCACAGCAAACCACAACCGTTGTTGAGAACAGAATCCTCTTAAAGGGCGGACAGGCCTGGAAGGAGAGATGAATGGGGAAAATAACCAGTTTTCCCTTCCACCCTTCCGATGAAGAAGGCAACGTTAAGCACGGTTTTTCATTTTCCTTTTGAGACACACAGTCTTCACAGGCGTACGTTTTGCTCCAATAAAGAATCCATCGTGTATCTGATCATCACAAGCGCTGCGATCGCAAGTCACTTTGATTCTCTCGGGAACGTCAACTTCTACCTGTGCTGAGCCCAAGTCAGCTTTCCCCTGCAGTCAGCAGAGTCATGTTTACTTCTCTTGCATCTCAGTTTGGCCTCCTGCGGTTTCATCAATTGCATTTACTGGTAGCACACACACACAAATCCCCTACCTAGTAAATTACAGATACAGACATTCATATGAAATCCTCCCAGACCCATCAATCAGCTCCCATAGGACTGTTTCAAACCGTCTCGTCTCCCCAGAAGAAGAAGAGGGTACGACCTCAGAAGTATACCTCATCATCAAGACAGCTTCTGTAGGCTCAGACAGCAGCATGTTGCTCGGACATACAAGGAACGGGAAACTTTAAGGACAGAGGAGACTAACATGGCACTGTGCTCTGACAGACAAGTCTGTTGCTTGCTGGGCTCAGCTCTGCGCGGCTGAAGCGATGACAGCAGCCAAAGGAAGAGAGACCCGTTTGCCCACAGGACAGGAGATGAAAAGTCGCAGTAGTAGCAGTGGAAGGAGAGGAATAATGGGATTTGGGAGACTTAGCTCTTTCCCTCCGCTTTCAACAACAACGTGGGGGTGTCAGCGTGTGTCTGATGGGCCGACAAGAACAAAAGGAGAAGAGGAAGGAAGAGAAACACACTTTCAGAACTTCTCTGCCTGGAATTGGGACCAATTTGTTTTGCAGAAGCTCCTATTTTAGGTTACTTCACCTTTAACCACTTCATAAAGAAAAACCCCAAAGCATCAAGACTGAAAGACGTCGTGTCCCTTTGCAGTTAAAATCCCAACTGGATTAAAACATGAAACGTGAGCGGCCAAACCCCAAACTAGAAAAACACCTGAGGTGCAACTGTAGGCTGAGAAGTGACTTTAAACAGTCGGCTAAGGCCCTGTGTTCCTCACAGAATTCCAAAATCGAGATGATTACAAATACAGACATTTCTGTAGACTTTCAAACTCAATGTGGAATTTGAGACTTAGCTACATCCCTTCCCTTTATGTCCCAGGAGAAATAAAGTCTTTGCGGGCTGAATTCTGCAACCTCCCTGCCTCCAGTTACTCCGGGCCTCGTGCGACCACGGTGATCAGCGGCTGTTTCCGTTACAGAGGCTGTAACAGAAGCCACTCCGTCTCCCACCGTCGTGGTATCACCACCACCCTGCTCCCCTGAGGAAAACAAGCCACACTTGTCTGAAAGTGCTACTTCGCCAGTGTAAGAAGCCTCCGTGCCACCCGCTTCTGCTGGCCCAGCTGGGGCTCAGACTTCTTTATACTCCTGATAACAAGTTATGCCAGCAGATGCCTGTAGCACTGGTTTTGCTTTAGCTGCCACTGTAAACAGATGTGACACACGGGTACCTTTCTGTTTGATTACAGAGTTTGGTTTTTGTTTTGAAAGACGCTTTCTCCAGAGCAGAACTGTTTTAAGATCACATTCCCAGTGAATTTAGCTGCCAGTCCAGTTTAGCCCAGAGAATAAACCCTTAAGTGCACACACAGCCCCAGCAACAGCGGGAGAAACAGCTGCTGACCACACCTGCCAGCCATGGATTTGTCCTCAGCTGGTGGCAAAGAACTTGGTACCACAGAGAGAGCTGAGGCCTGGGGGGAATATTTTGCCTGGTAGAAGAACTTTAAACAGTTCTCCTGCAAGAACAGCTCTCAGGCAGCCAACACCATCTATCCAACAACCGTTCAAATAAACACCTGGGTGACTGTGCGATTCACACCCCGGCAATCTGAATGGCAAGTGAAGGGGGGGGGTCCTTCTGGACTTTTATCAGCATTACTGGGAACCGAAGCTTTCTGAAGCCAGCTGAATGCTTCCATTTCCTGCTTGTGCTCATTTGTTACACGCCTTACGCCGTTCCTTTTTGATATGAGATGAATGATATACAGCATCAAACTTTCTCATTTCATTTTGTGAGCTTAAGTTAACAACAAGATGCTTTAAAAACAAGATTCCGACTACAATCTTACGTGTCAGACTTGCACAGCTCGATACGCTTTGCCAGACCCCGGGGGGCAAACATCCTGATCTGATCCCCTTCCTGCAGCGAGCCTTTTCTTCCTACAAAGAGGAAAGATGTGAACACCAGTGGTTTTAAAAACAACTGAGACTGCTGATCGAGTTCCAGAGCTCCCCCATCACGGGAATGTCAGTCTTCTGTCCTTATCACTATTTTTGGATGGCACCTGAGCTTGGAGTTGTTTTTCTGAGATTCTTGCTTTGTCCTGCACTGTTCTTTGAGTGTAAAAAAGAATGTAGGCCTGGGTTTTGCACACCTCCTCCACGCTACATACATTCAGTTTGGAGTCATTGCAGTGGACCCAAAAACCTAGGAGTCAAAGTGAGAAAGAGGTCATTAGTAACGGAGGCATAATTCCTTCTGAATGCATTTTGGAACTGCTCATAGGAAACATCCACAGAGAAAAAGGGCAATGTAGGGAGAAAAAAGCATCTCTATCTTTTGCTCCACAGATGCTTTCAAAAGAAGTCTCTAATCTGGAAAATATTTTGATCGTTTCTGAGTTGTTAACAGAATTTAGAAATACCAAACCATAATTTAACCAATTGTATGTTATAGCCCAAAAAGTCAATTAGAAAAATAAAAATTCCCTGGAGATAGCCAATTTGTACCCCTTTCTCCACAAGTCAGAAGGCAGAGTCAATACTAATTCAGCTGCAGAAAGAGACTGCTGGAAACTCACAAAAACCCTGCGGATGTTATTCATGAATAGTTCCTGCCCAGTTTCAAAACACTTTCTGTTTATCTCATCAACCCAAGGATACTGAGAAAAGACACCCAGCTGGAGCAGCTCCACGGAGTTACATCGCAAGAGAAAATGAAGCATTCATGCTGTTAACAGCAAGCAATAAAAGGCATCCCGAAGGGCCGCAAAGCAAAGAGCAGCAATCTGTGGCTTTATGCAAAAAAAAAAAAAAAAACCAAACCAAAAAAAACCAACACCAAATAAACCAAAACCAAACCAAACCCAAAAACCCAACAAAAACAAACCCCAACCAAACCAAACCCATCCAAACAAAACCCGTGCTACTAGCAGTACATTCTGGGAAACGAACGAGCGAATGTCAGGAAACTCGATTCCAAACACCTCTGATCGTAAAGCTTGACCACACGCCACATCTATGGAATAAACCACGAGTTTCTTGAACTGGTTTCCCCCGTAATAAGGCACACGCACCTCCCTCTGTGTTGTAGCAATATGCTGTGTAGTGTCCTGAGCCAAACCCTTTCCCGTGATGCATCACCACAGCGGAGAGGTCATAGACAAAGGTCTCTTTGTCAAGAGAGGAGAGAGAGTCCCTGCAGCAGTAAGGTTCCATGTTTAATACCTGGTCAAAGAGGACATGGACCCCAATCTTCTCACGGTGATTGCGTTCAGACCACCTGCAAATACAAGGGCACAAATCAAAGACTCGGGATCCTGCTTCTCAGCCCCGGCACGGGGCTGTGGGAAGATGTGCATGGAAGTAGCCACTGCTGAACAGCTCCCGAGAGCTTTCCGTGCTAAGGTCAAGTAGGCACCAGGGAAATTTTTCCCCTTCTCTTTTCACTCTTAACATCTTTCACGTACAACTGATTCTGTCACTGAAGCTCATATGTTAGAGTGAGGATGTTGCTGAGAATTGCAAGAGCCAACCACAAAGAAAGCCAAACATCTACTGTTTCGGTCAAGCAGTGTTTAAAATACTCAGCTGCATAAACACAAACACCGTACACCCCACGCGCCTGCGCTAACCATTTGAGAAACGTTTTATTCAACGGGCACATATGTAAGATTGATATTTAACTCTCTCAAGCTTCCAGCTTCACCAGATCTTTTACTCAACTTAGCAGTTCCTCAGTCTCACAGACGCTGTTTTAGGTTTATAAAACCATAGATTGTTTGGGTGGGAAGGGACCTTTCAAGCTCATCTGGTGCAACCCCCTGCAGGGAGCAGGGACATCTGCAACCAGAGCAGGGTGCTCAGAGCCCCGGCCAACCTCCCCTGGGATGGGGCCAGGGCTGGGGCAGCCACCACCTCTCTGGGCAGCCTGGGCCAGGCTCTCACCACCCTCAGCATAAAAAAAAAAAACAAAAAACCTCTTCCTTAAGTTGTCTGCAGACTCAGACAAATGGCATTGGTACAATTCAAGGAAATCAGTATTAATATTTACAAAACATTACACTGCACATCGCAGAAATCACACTACAAACAAGTTGCTGATTGTAAGGTAAGTAGTGCTCCGAGGGGGTACCACAGGTCTGGTTTGGGTCGAGTGTTTATACATAGAAAGCAAGAGAAGTTCTGGGCCCACAGGGAGCACTTCTTTCCAAACAGACAGCAGCAAGTCACTGACCCACTCCATGGAGTGTGTCCCACTCACCTGAATCGTTTAAGGTGCAGTCGGAGGACCTGAGGTAGCCTGTAGATCATTAACTGCTTTTTAGCTTCACTCAGAACAAGAGGTTTAGGAGAAGACTTTCGCCGTTTGCCTGCCAAATAAAATAAACAAACACATAAATAAATAAAATATGAAAGCAAAGACTGTTAGGGTGTCACTAATTTCCAGAAGGGGGAAAGAGCCCATTCCAAACTCTTTTTTCCCCAGCAGCAGCAGTCCAGCTCACGTGCACTCAGGATAGAAATGTAAGTAAAAGTTTCTGATGAATCCTTCACAAAGCAGAACTTCTCCACCATCAAAACTCACACGGTTAAAACGACTTAAGACTTTTTCACTTTTGTGATGCTTATAATCACACAATCAGGTATCACCTTCCAGCTGCTCACGTTGACATTTTGCTCCGAGAAATATGCCAGAAATCTTAAGACAGAGCTAGAGCCAAAGACATCCACGCTGCAGCACTTTCAACAGGTGAACTACCAGCATACAAATACCACTATCTGACATTGTACTCTGTCTACTGCCTTGATCCTCTTACACCACTAGAATAAGGCTTGTAGTAGGAAGCTCAAGAATATTAATAAAGGACAGAGGAAAATGCTTCCAGCAAGGTTCCATCTCTCACAGGATTTCTGCCTGCTCAAGAATGTAAAACAACTACCGAACTGAAACTGAAGAAGAGGAAGAAAAGGTTCCTCTTCCTAGTGATTTCCAGGACACTGAACATACGACGACACCAGGAGGAAGACAGGTGGCTTTCAGAGCTTCCCGTAAGAAATGTACCTGTTAATTAGATTTCTGCACCTCACTGCACCAGTTCAGAACAGATGGGTTCCTCCTCCTCCATCACGTCTGACAAGCAGTGCCCCCAATAGTTTTTGGCACCTAGATGCAGGCTGGTTGCCTTTCCCTGACTTTTTAAATTTTTTTTCTTTCCAGCTAGTTCGTCTTTTCTTAGCCATTTAACTCTCAATTAACTTAAAATTCAGGTTTTCACAAAGAATCAAAGAAAAGAGAGTTTAGATGAAGCTCACTCGTCCATATCCACACTTTGGGAATGTCTGTGAATCAGAACCTGTTCAAATTATGTGTGTCTTTGCTTTGAGAACATCCAGTCACCCATTATTTCCTAACGCTTTGTGAAGATGTTCAGTAACAGCTTTGCAAGTTGAGAGAGAACAGCTCTCTCCAAATATTTGCTACTTCAGCTGCTTAGTTGCAACGTAAGTCAAATTACTGGCATTTTCCTCCCGAGGGAATGAACACTTGCCATAAATACCTGAAAATATATACATATATAAAAAGCCAAATCTACCTTATCAGAGTAGCTAAGCAGCATGATTATACACAAGGCTAAAATTATTTTCAAGCACATAACAACCACCTCACGCTCAAACCTACTACAGGAAAGCAGAAGTCATCTTCTAGCTGAGTGCAGCAAAACACGTGCATTCATGTAACGGGCAGCACATTAACCTGAGACTCCCAGAATAATGTCAGCTCATCGCTGCTTCTTGACAAAACGCCTACAGAGATGGAAACTCAAACTGGGCAGCAGACCTTGGGAATGCTGCAGTTGTGATTTCTGCTTAAAGGATTCCATCAAGAATAGGCTGCATATAGATGACTTGTTATAAAAGCTTTCCTGCCACGCAGAGATGAGCAAACCATAGGGGATAAGGTTTGTTCTTTTGGCTCTAAATCCAACCCACTCCCCCCTCTCCAGCTCCAAATTGCTGAAGTTGTCTTCCCCTCCAACACAAGCAGCCAGAGCAGTTCTGAACTGGGTTGTATTAAACCCTCAGTAACTGCACTGCTGAGCAGCAGAGATGAGAGGAAAACAACATGTCGGATCCAAGCAGGTGCCCAAAGGAGCAGCAGCTACCAACAGGAGGAAGCAGAACAGCAGGAGCAGTGAGGAAGAGCAGCGAGAAACATTTCATACACCGAGGCCACAATAGATGTTTTCAGACACAAAAAACACACATCAGAAAACTCTCACTCGGAGGCATGGAGGCAGCAGCAGCAGCTGACTTACTGTTGCACTGGTCGCACGCGTATATCCTCCCTTCCAGGGCTTCTGTCTCAGTGAACTTGGCCAACATTTCCGTCAGCATGCACTCTGTCTGGTTAACGGGGACGATCCCTTTCTCGATGGAGTGGTAGCGCTCGGGGAATTCCAGAGAGAGATCCCAAAAAGGCTCGATGGTGTTGGATTTGTAGTTGCATGAGATGCAGGTGACCTGGGAATGAAACGCGTATCCACCACTGTAGTTATGCACACACACAGCTGCAGAGCAAGGCAGTTTCACAGCTATAAAGATGATCTGTGAGTCTAGAGAAAGCCCACTTGTTTCCAGCCTGAAACTCCAGTCTAGCTTGAGCAAATAATTGAAACTACTTTCTCAATTCTCAAAGAAAAATGTTCATCTTTATGGGGTTGACTTCCTCAGATCAACACCGTTACAGGTATAACACCGATTCACAGCTGGGTAACAACCACCTTGGATCTGTTTTCTACGACAAGCAGCACACATTAGCATTTATCATGCAATCTTCTTTGCGCAGTTTCTCTACTCTCCTTGCATATTTCAAAGTGTGTAATTCCTTTATAGTTTCAAGTCATAACTATATAAAAATTATTTATGAATGGAGCACAAAAGAACAAATTTCAGATGCACTTGTTTTCCTATGTCACCCCAGTGCATTATAAATAAGAACGGCAGAAAAGTTTTTAATTAAACTGGGGCAGAAAGCGAGAACGCGAGGAGGTAACAAAAGCAGAAAGCAGATCTCATCAGACTGTTAATGCAAGAACCATCCACCAGAAACGGAATTCCAGCCTCGGAGCTTCACGCACTGAAGGCACCAGTAACTTCACGATGGATTCACAGCTAACAGATTGGGAAGAAAGCCTTCTGTACGTAGAGGGGTTTGAAATTAAATACGGTACATGTACACAAGAGTTACATCAGCAGAATAAATAGCTCAGCAGGTTATTCAGAGCGTATCACAGCAGCAGATAAATTAACACTGATGTGTGAATATCTCCATGCTATTAACAGAGCCCTACCACCGAATCTTGAACGTGGACCCGAGCCACAACACACCGTCACCCAGAGCCAAGAGACACAACGGAACGAAGAACGTTTAAGTTAAGAAGTCCTCAAGAAGCTGATGTGCTGCAGAGATGATTCAAATGAGCCATGACTTCAAAGCATCCTTTCCCTGAGAGCCAAAAGCTTTCACTTGAAAAATGCACCTTTTATCTTTAACGTGCACGTTAAGTTCCCGTGAGCGGGCAGCTCACCGGCACTGAGAGGGGCGATATAAATAGTAATGAGAACGCAAAACGTGTAACACGCTTCATGGTTTGATCTTGCAAACCCTCGAGTGTCAAGTTATGCACACATTTCATTTCTCCTGGAAAGCAAAAGGTAGCTGAGGACTTTCAGAACAAACTGAGCTCTCAGGGTCTGCCTCGTGGGGAATAAAGCACTTCAGACAAGGGAGCAGCACGGGAATAAAGACCGAGCACCATGACAGGCACTTTCAGCTCCTACAGACACATACGTTAGGCATGCTCAGTATCTCAAGATGACTTTCACAGGCCTGCAAAGACATAAATTGCCACAGAGTGCTGTTCTTTATAGCACAAGGTGACTGCCCTCGCTGTTCTTCATTATACGTTTTCTAGCCACAGAAACAAAACCAGGAAGAAACAAAACGAATTACAAAGACACTTTACAAACACGGTAAAAAGCTAAAACTAAGGGCTCAGAACTTCTGTACTTGTGTAGATTTCATTCTGAAGTGGCAGAAGTCAACTGAATTTACAATAATGTGACAAGCATCGCAAATGCTGACAACCTGCACAGCAACCCAAGAGATTTCTTTCATGGGAAGCACTCCTAAGCAACTCCTCCTACCTATCTGGTGGGTCAAGAAACAGAGCCTTCGCTCCTCGGTGCGAGCAGCTCCAATGATTTCCATGCAAAAGCCGGTGCGTACCTGACTAAGCAACTGCCCGTGAAAAATGGTGTTCACCACCTTCAGGACCTGCTTGGTGAGCTTCCTCTGCGAGAAAGGGATGAGGATCCTGCGCTTTGTTCCTTCCGACTCCAGCTCCTGCTGTACCTTATCCAACAACTCGCAGAGAAATTCCTGAGCGTCCTGCTGATCGTAGCCACGAAACGCCGGGATCAGACTCCACACAGAGTGCAGCATAGCAAAGGGGGACACGAGTGCCCACTTGCCAGACCACATCACTCTGAAGAGGGTGTGCAATTCGTGACAGAGGGAGATGTGCTTTGAACTCGGTTCCTTGGGTTGGATCAGTTCTAAACTCCTGCTTATTGAGGAGCCACCATTTAAGCCAGCTGGCAGGCTCTGCGTGCCATATGATCCCACTTTGTCATTCTTCCCCGACTCATTAGCAGCAGACCCATTTGCCAACTTGCCAGGCACCCTAGCCTTCCCATTCACAGTTTTGGCTAAGAGTTCTTCTGTCTCACACAGATCAAGGGTCAAAAAACATTCTCGAAATTTCTGGAGGTGACTGAGCACTTGCAGAATAGAATTCATATAACACGTGTTTCCCAGGTTCCTTAGACCCGTTACCCCGGGAGTCATCAGAGGCTTACGCCGGATGGAGTAAAACTGTTTGAATCTGCTGCTCTGCATCTGCCTTGAGGTAGGGGAAGCAGTGGCCACCTCCCTGAATTTCCTTGGAATCAAGTTCTCTCTGTGCACGTGAGACAACAGCCTTGCGCTCTTCCTTGGAGGAGTGTTTGCCAGCTCCTCCAGGAGCTGCCTCTTCATCTCCTGCCGCCGTTGCCTGGCCGCCTCCTTCTTTTTCTCCAACTCCTCCATTTGTTTCTTTTGTTTTAATTTTAGCTGGCCTCTAGAGCTCTTATCGAACCAGGTCCGCAGCGCTTTCGCAAGCAAGGACTGGCGCCTGTGCCAGAGAGCTGTAAGCATCTGAGATTGTCCCTGAGGGCTCCTCTGATGGCTGCACACGTCCTCTCCCAAAGCCATTGATCGCAAAGTCCTGCCACTTCTTGTCGACGGATCATGTTTTTGACTTTTAATTGCTGACAGAGAACTTCTCAGCAATTTCAAATCACCCTCCGGGTTATCATTCAAGACATAATCTTCACAAAGGTAACAGAAGACATACAGGTCGTTAACTTCCATTGCCAACGGATGCCTGGTTTCCTCAAAGTGTTTAAGTGCATGCTCCTCGATGTACCTCCCACACGCGACGTGGGAGCACTTCAGACAAGCCCAGATAGATTCGGTCGTCTGGCAGTCCACGCAGTGCCACTTCTGGGGGTTCAGGATCGAGTGGTCCTGGGCGAGTCGTAGCCGCCCAACATGTTTGCATCTATCCATGTCTTACAGAAGTCTTCGCTGCTTTGACCTTGAAAGGCAGAAAACAGAAAGGAAAGGATCTTAGAGGCACTATACGTATTTAAAATGATCTCTTTCGCACCAGCTGCACAGACCTATAAAGATACAGATGTCACATCTTGTCAATCCCACCCGCAGTTTTCCCTCACCCGGCTACATTATTTCTGCAAGCAGGTTTTTTAAAAGCAGTTTTTAGTACTAGTGAAAGATATTGGATTGACAAGGTTTGCAGAATGAAACTGTCTATCTGTCTGCTAAGGACGGCCCAGACAGCTGCCAGCACGCCTCACCCAACCTGAATGGCTCGCTTCCAAGGAGAACAGGATTAATTCAGTCCACACACACATTTGATCTTTAGCTGCCCTCTCGAAATTGATACATACAAAATGAATTTGGAATTGGAATGCATGTCATCAGGAACTAGACTGAGGTTACCAACTACTCGCTGAAGCCACAAAAATATCAGATAATTGTCATAACCAGAGCATTTGCAAGTCTGCAGGCTTTGCGTTCTACCCTCGAATTCCCCCATTTCCAGCAGCCTCCCAGACATTTCAATATTTAAAAAAATCGACGGGGGGGGGGGGGGGACTAAAATGGGTAAAATCGCGTTAGGGTAAACGCGAGGGAAAATCAGACCGGGGGCACGTGTGTGGGAGCAAACCGCAAAAGAAAGG
>JANIJG010009931.1:17040-34928 GCA_024611175.1 Megaceryle torquata
TGGGTAGTTATTTATTCTATGCAACAGTATAGGATATGCAGCCATCTTATGGCTGTTTGTTTCCTTTAAAGGAACATCTGCACGTGGGCACGTGTGTGTGAGCAGACACGAACAGAAAAGGCAACCGATTTACTAAATCACTGGATTGTTAAATGAAGAGAAACCAAAGCAGGGGAACTAGAAGGCACAAAAAGCTTTTGCTCCGTGTCCTGCGCCCACACTTTATAAAAAGCACTCAGCCGCACAAGGAGCAGAACTGGAACGCTGCGTGCCGGCGCTGTGGTTTCTTCCGCACATTCCCTCTGAAGCTCCGATCCAAGGGGAAGAGATCGGGGCTACTCACGGAGTCCTGGTTAAACATCCTTTCCTCCGCGACGCAGCATCCCGGGCGCCGAGCATCCCCATTGCAGCCAAAGGAGCCTTGGCGGTGCTTCGAGAATTTAATTACTACTTAAGTCTTCGTTGTAAGGCAGCACAGTTTCAAAGCCCTAGAGAAGAGAATATACTTGTGATGCACATAAACAAACTAAGAACGCTGGCAGGGCTGCTTTTGAACACAATTAATCTTCCCATCGCAAGGGCTGAAGCAGAGAACGCATTTATTACCGGGAACAGAATTATCCGGAAGTCAAAGCATGAACACACCAAGGAACCCAAACGCTTTGGTGTTAAGAAACATCACGTGGAAGAGGCACTCTGGAATTTCATTTTCTGATAATCTATAAATCTGCTGGTCACATGTAGCCTCTTCATCCTAAGTCTTTTGTAGTGGATGACCCAACATATGGCAGGGAAAAAAAATCAGAGTTTAAAAAAAAAAAAGGAGCAAAACCACGCACCTCCTGCGATCACTTCAATTTTGGCTGCTTCGAAAACTTGGTGAAAGAAACGGGGAGGAGATGGGGGGGAGGGAGTTAACCTGTCCTGAATTAAATTTCATTTCTAGATGATTTTTCAAACAGTAAAAATGAAGTAATGAATAGTTGTCAAGTGTCAGCTGGAACAAAATAAGAACTGGAGAGGAAAGAAAAATGGGAAGAACCTGCATTTTGCCAAAGGCGGCAGAGATTGTAAAAGCCTATCTGCTGTAATAATCCCAGGAACACTAAATGAACTTCCTTACCCTCCACGACTACAGTGCTTCCATACAATACAAAGTAGTGATAGGGGGGACAGCAATAATAGGCACAAAGTGGTTACAGATGTCACAGAGAGCGTCAGTTCTCCCACACTGAATATTTAGTAAAATAAAACATTTCACAAGGGGCAAAGTTTCACATAAAGGCTTTGGCATGCGTTCCCAAAGCTTTAGGATAGGTACTGGTCAGTTGCCTAAACTGGTATGAGGAAAACCTACCTCAGCAGGCTAAGAAAATGTATTTTTTAGAGGCCCCCCAATTATGCAAATTTACTTTAATCACTATTTTTCTCCAGCAACATTGCTGCTAAAGATGGAATCTCTTAAGAAAAAAAAAAAAAGAAATAAAAATCAAAGCTCTTCTATTCTTTACCTCTTCTCGACTTCAGATTAAAGCACAAGTGGCCACTTCAGAATTCACCTCCACAGAGCGATTCTGCAGTGACTAAGGAACTATTTCAGTTGCTTATTTCGAGCAGTTTCCCAATTGCTATAACTCTCCTTCGGGCTGCTTTCGTTCACCCACAAATCCTAGGACTGGAAAGGCACTTCAGGAAATCCTACACTAAACAAAGGACTGATTTGCTCTCCTCTTTCTAAGTTGGAAACATCCCTTCCCACTTTCCTCCCACCTTCCTCCCTGACCTTTCACCCCCCCACCTCTTTCTTCTTTATTTTTCTGCTCAGGTTTAGATATAAAATTGTGGAATAATCCCGTCTAGCCTTGGTGAGACCAAGTGGCATAGATTCCAGCTTGAAAGAGTATAGACACTATGGTAACATTGACAGCCTTCATTTACATAAAAGAATACTAATTATGTTGTATCATCAACATCTGTGATTCTGCTCACTGCCATATGCGACAGTGTGGGGAATTTAACCCCTGAGTGCCACCAGCGTAGCCGAGATTTGTGCCATGTAACAAAACCCAGGCCTTATAAATACCATTTTGTAGGGACCGATTAAAGAGCCGCCGAGCGCAGTCGCTCAGCGGCTCTGTGAGGTCTCCGGACACAACATTTTCAAAGGACACTGAATTCAGCTTGAATTTCCAGGGAAAAAAAGAAATGCTGCTGCTATGTTGCTAGCTTCAGCTGGGTAACAGGCTACAAGGAAATCAATCACACACCAGATACAGTGCATTAAAGAATCATGTTTAACAATGAAGTAGGCTGTCAGTATATAAATTACAAGCCTTTTCTCAACTGCTTTTGCTTTTCCTGTGTGGGCCAGCAAGATTTCCTGTTTGAGGAAGATTTTTCACAACGTTGGGCAGTTCACAAAGCAGCTTTGTTACACCTTAGTTCAGTAATTCTCAGCACAAAAGCATCTTTGATATCGCCTGTGGTATTCCCCACCTGTTTCTCTTTAGGTGTCTCTGGATAGATCGCTTGCAAATCTAAGCCCTAATACCACACACTGCTCTGCAAGTCAGAAAGAAACCGAGTTTATTTAACCCGAACCGCTTAAACGACAGGTCTTTTCAACTTCCTCTTCACCGGTGCGGTCTCGGATCAAAGCTGAGCGAGCGGGCTGTTGGAGCAGGGCCGTTGCTCGCTGCGGCGCGCCGTAAGCTCACTTGCCACGCGCCTGGCCCCTGCGCCAGCAAGAGCTTCTCCGCTCGCCGCATGTGAGGATTTCTTCTTCACATTAAAGATGCCTGTTACCAACTCACGTTTTTGACCCTTTCCGTGAAAGAAATAATTAAAACTGTCTCTCTCACATTGTGCAACACACGTACTGAAGGCAGCTGGAGCGTCTGCAGGTTCAGCCCCGCCATCCCACACGCAAACAGACTCAGTAAGTCACCGACAGACGTGCACATGACTAAGAACAAAATTCGTTCCTCTTTTGCGTAGGTAAACAAACGGCCTGCCACAACCTCCTAGGAAGAATAAAAACAACACAAGAACAGGAGAAATTACAAAGCTGTGATTAAAGGAGAACACAAAGCTGAGTCAGAACCTGTAAACAGTTTCACAAGAGGGAAAACAAACCTTGTCAAGATCACAGGGCTGAGGCTGCTTAAGGTACAGCAAGAACTGAACCCAAATGGCTGTGGGTGATGTGACAAGCCAGGAGCAACAACAGAGTTTAATGATGGAGAATTAACACCTTACACTTTAAGGTCTCGGAAACAAACCGACCAATTCTTCTCTTTGCAATTCTCAAGTTAATTTCTCAGTTTTGAATTTTTTTTTCCATCAATGTACACGTCATTTTAAGAATTATCTATAACTTTGTCCTTTCTTACCTACTTAGATCTTTTTTTTTTTTTTTCTTTCTCTCTCCAGATAAGGGGTGGGTGAAGGGAAAGAGGGGAGGAGGAGCAGCTTAACTGCTTTGTATGGAGAAGAGGTACCAGAAGAAGCATGGTGCTGCACTGCAATACAACTAAAGAGGAGTTAAAACTGAAGTAATAGGAAACAAAAGGGAAATAAGGACATTATTTTAGCCAGCAATCTTCTAGAGACAATTTGAAAAATTCTCACCTTGCAAATCCCTCATACTGGCTCAGACCCTACTTTCTTTTCTTGCATGGCTCATAATCCTGGAAAAACTTATGGCAAGATCCTAGAACAGCTTCAAGAACCAAACGCAGCAGAAACAATTTGGCTCTTGACCCTAAAAGAGTGTTAAAATAAACCACATGACTTTATTATATTTCTTTGTCCCATTGTTGCACATTTGGAAACTGATGAAAGACATCTGCACAGATCTGTTGACATTAGCTACTTTCTTTTTCTAAACAGACGTGCGCAAAGCAAAAAGAAATGTTTAGGGATCAGGAAAGGTGCTGGATGTTTGGCCTTGGAAAGGAGACGTAGCTTTCATTTGTCCAAGGGTTGATTCCAGAACAAATAAGAAGTTTTCAGTACTGACACAAACTCCTTTAGCTGCAGTCTGGAAATCAACTTTAAGGACAGGTGGGAAGCTCAGGCCAAATCATTCTTTCATCCCTTTCTTCCTCCCCTGGGAGTGGCAAAAGTGAAACAAGGCAGCATTTCACCAGCCTATGGGGAATTGGTACCACATTAAATAAAGCACAATTGCCCTTGGGTTTTTGGGGTTTTTTTCCCTTTTCATTTTGTTTTAAAACACTAGGAAAAAAATATCCTTTGATATTCTTGGTTTCCATCAAAACCACATATCCTATGCAAATACACCGCATTTGATCAAACAGCTTTCAACATCTCGGATGCGGAGTAACAAGCGCCTTTCACTCTCCCCTCCCAAGAAACACTTTTTCCACGCACGACTCTAGAGTAGAATCTCTAGCCTACTGCAAATCCCCAGAAACACAAATGAGAAATCACAGGGAACATCTATCTAAAAATCCCATACAGCTAGTCAAAAACTTTATGCCTCTGATTATTTTCACCTACCCATTTGCGAGGAACCAATTATTCAACCAGATGTCTGATGAAACTGTGTTATCTGAGCAGCGCGGAAGAAGGCGAACAAAATTTCCTGCTCGAGACATTCGCGGTTCTCCGCAAGAACCGTCCACGTACGTACTTGCTGCAAACCCGGCACGTGCTTCTCAAAGGCCCTGGCGATGACACTTTTCCACACAGAGAAACTGGTGTAAGTGGTAATTCCACCAGAGAAGAGGAGCAGCCGCATGAACTGAAGGAGCGTCACCACCACGTCACCTCAGCAGGTATCCTCTGTCCTGACAAATCACTGCACAAGTCCAGAACTACTCCCTCAGTAACCAGAGCAAGGAAAACACGCAGGAAAACGTGCCAGAAGCAATTTTTTTGCTCCTCTTTCTCCAAAGAGCCACTGGCTTGCCCAGGCAGGAATGAGTTTCTCCCTTGATTCCTCTAATTCAAACCCTGCTGGTTTTTAGACTTTCAAATTGCATCTCCAAAGAGTAACAATAGCCCCAGAGATTTTTTCAATTATTCTGAAAGCATATTTTCTTGAAAACTGTCAGCTTTATATTCTACAATTGCTGGGTTCTCTCTATCCAGGATGACACACTATCAAGTTAGTTACAGGCAAATTAACACAGCTGACAAAGGCAGGCACACACGCACACAAAAAAAAAGGAAAAAAAAAAAAAAGTTAAGAGATGATTCAGGATTTGGTGTTTCTTTGAAAAGAACATCAAGACAATGAATTAAACAGCTCCTGTGAATACAGGAATAAAGCATGATTTAAAAGACAGACAGACACACAGACACGAGACTGTGACAGCAAAAGCAGTCACCAACCACACCTCCCCCCTGGCCAGTCCACTCCTCCAGCATCAACCTCCTCACCCAACTGGAGCCCTGAACCCTGGCAATCCTCCACCTGAACCCAAAGTTTACTGGATTCTGAAACATCCCACCCCCGCGTGCCTGGGAGGTGGCTGGTGTCCTACAGGAGCCTTGACAAGCTGAAAGGACTTTGGCTGCTTCCAGCCATTCAGGGCAGGCGCCAGAGGACTCCCCCCACACACACACGCTGTTCAGCTCTGAAGCTATAATCACAAGGGAGCCTGAAGAAAATGTGGCTATCCTGCCAACTTCCACAGCCAGTTTTGTTTTATTAACTCCTTTAAGTTAATTATAACTATGTCAATGTTAAACTGTTTCTGGGAGCTCACACTGTGCTGTAAAAATCTGCTCTAGGCTCAAACCCAGAATCTCAGGAATCACTTTTCAAAGAAATACTCAGCCATTGCAGAAAAAAAACAACCACAACCAAAACCAAAACCCCTAAAACACTCAAAAGCACGAGGATTAAGAAAATCCTATTTCCTGCACTGGCATCCTCGGTGGGAGTAAACGTGACTTCTCAGGACTTTGTTCCCTGAATCATCTTAGGCGGCTAAAATTGGCAGATATTGGTCTGTACCTGACTTTAGAGCACAAGGAAGAGCACAGAGACTACGGCGCTTTGAGTACAACCAGCTTCAAGCATTTCATACTCCACAGCAAAACGTACAAGGCTTTAGGGGGCCCCAGCTGGTCCCTAACCGCAACCCACCCACAAAAATTGGTGATCCTCGCTGGGAAGTTCAGTTCACATAGATTTGGGGGGGATAACTGTGAGAAGAGAAGCATTTGCCTCATGATTTGCATCAGCTGACAGATGTAAATGTCCCAAAGCTTCCAAATCAGAGACGTTAAGATCCCACTATCACAATGCACAGGATATAAAAGACCCTTTACAGGTACTATCCGCTAACAGTCCAACCACCAAGTCAATCAGCCAAACTGTTAAACCTGAATGCAGTGCTCAGGGAATAGATCTCCAGGGAAGAGCCAAGGATGAAAAAGTAAAACCACTTCTCTTTTTTCCTAAAACTCTGGAATTTTGACTACGTTAGGAAGAAGTTTTAATGTCCTAAGACTGTTTTAAATATGGCTGGTGTACTTATTTCTATGAGCTCACATAAACCGAAATGTGCCGTTAATCCGTCTATAATGATCAAGACTGAAAAGAACACGAGATGTTCTCCAGCCCCTATTCCCGAAGCTTGCCAATGCCTGGAACAGATAAAATAACCTGATCCTGCCTTTTTCTGCCATTATGCGTTATTGTGCTTGGTGAACTAGTTTAGCTGTACTACCCAAACCAACAGACACCCTCTTTACCAGGGAGGCTCAAGCTGGCAAACTCAAAGAAGTCAGAAAAAACTCCTTTTGTTTGGTTAGAATAAATTTCTGACTAAAACAAAAGACTTCATGCTGCCTGCGTCCTCAAAGAGCAATAATTCATACTTTGTACAGGCCAACAAATAGTTGCAAATGTGCATGTGTCTTCTATCCACATTCCTTCCCGATGAAGATCCTCTCGAACAAGAGACAGTTCAGCGTTTGCGAGGAATGGATCCAGCAGTTCATGGTTTGAAAATAATCCCGGAAAGATGAAGAGAAGGTGAAATTCTTCAGTTTGTGCAGCGTTTTAATACAAGCCTCCTTAGAAACTATTATTCTATTCTATTATGTACACTGACATTCAAATTCTCCAGCCGTGCAAGTTAAAATATTTTAAATTTTAAAAGCTTCCAAGTTTAAAAGAGGAAATATGAACATTCTTATGAAGCCAAATTCACACTGTTTCTCATCTAAGTGACTGAAACCTCAGGTAAAGCTCCCAGCTACCTGTATTTTCAATTTTCACCTTTTGACTGTAGCTTTAATAGCTTTTCAGTGTGCAACGCTCCTTATTCTTTAGGGTCACTGTAAAACAAACAAACAAACAAGATCCATGTCCTACAGTTCCCTGAAAACGTGGGAAGTTACTGTGTAACAGCCCTGGATGTTAAAAAGCATTATTAAAATGCTATATACTTCTTAGTTCAACGGCATTCTGGAAGTTAATGTTTCTTCATTTATTGCAACCCATAAAATCCCCCCCCTCCCCCTTTCTTTTCATAGGTTTCGGAGGGTTTATTTTTGGTTTGGCTTTTTGAAGTGTTAATAAGCTGGGAAACACGAGATGGATACACGGTATAAAAGAGGCCCTCACTGCACGTTAAAACGATTCACAGTATTTGGTCTAGGCCCAGTGACCCTGTCCAAAAGGGAAAGAGTCAACGCGGTAATTCCACTGGTGCTTACATCTCTGGAAGCCTGAAGCAATTATGGCAAATACAGACCATCTGAATTACCAAAAGTAAAGATAAAAAAAACCCCAAAACAAAACAGGTTTGCATTAAGACAGGTTTGCATTACAACAGTATGAAAGTAGATGCTAAGTGCCGAAAATAAAGTAATAATTTCACTTTATGAGTCAAGCAACCAGCTTTATAGAATCCATGAATTCCCAACGTATTCTATTTCCATTAACTGTGGCAACACCAGAACCTGACGTGCCATAGCGGTTTCAAGTTTTCTACACGTTTGTCCCCGAACGCTGCTCCTGAAAATGCTCTCTGCCAGAGCCAACAGTAACAGGGCTTTTAAAGGACGCAAAATTAGCGGCACTGACTCCAAGAGCTCTTTGGAAACGTGGTTTTTTCGCACCCTACCATCCCCAAGCTGAGGGGATTCACATCCAAACGGGTGTCTCTCTGCTTCCTTTCACACCTGGCACTGCCCGGTGCAGGAGTGTTCCAGCGTAGTGAGCCTGCTCACACAGACACAGCCCGTGCTTACGTGTTCGCGGGTCAGGACCCGTGCACCGGGGAACAAGGCAGTTTAAGAATAATTAACAAGGGACAAGTTAAACAAGACAAGGCACGTTCTGTTTCAATGTGGCCTAACAAAGCAGGACTAGAGGAGATAAAGAGCCATTAGCCTGTGTTTCCACTTCCCCACCTTATTATTCCTTTTAATCACGGCCTATCACAAAAAGCTGCATTTTTTCAGAACGCAGAAAGCGTTCTTACTTTTGACCACGCTCTTTAAACAGCATTCTTCCCATTCAGTGTCTATCACATTTATCACCAACTGTCACATAAATACATTCAGAGGTGAGGTTCACAGCAACAGTTCAGGCATTATGTATGAAAAAATATTAACCCCCCCCCACTCAACCTTGGATAGGGAAAATTCTACTCGATTTCCACCCACCTTCACAACAACGGCCACAAAATTAAACATAACTTTCCGCTGCTGGCAAAAGAGCTTCATTAGCAAGGTCAGCAGCAGTTGCATTTTGACCGATAGCACCTTGCTCCGTTCTCCCACCATTTGCAAGATCTGGCTACTTTTGCATCAAAAGAAGTGATTTTAATAAAACCCACCAAACCCGAAGCCGTTGTCTGCGCAGGTACGAGGTGAAGTTTTCTGGCTCCGGCACGTCAAGAGCATCCTCTCGCCGCTGCTCACGCACACAGAACTGAGGCTGCAGCAGAGATCAATTTAACAGCCCTGGCATTCAGCAGCAGCCTAACAGCCTCTTCGAGAATCTCTTTGTGATAGACACAAAGACGGATTATACCAGAGAGTGAATACTTGGTAAGTTATGGGTAGTCCTCTGCTGCTCTTCCTCCCCCCCGTTTTAATTCATATTCATCTTGGCAAAATCTTAGACAGACTATTAACTAATCTAAAACAACATCACAGCTGATACAACACATAAAGCAATCAGTCAAATGAACATGTCAGTGCCATCTACTGAGGCAATAAAGAACAAGACAAGCCCAGCAGGCTGGGGCTTATTATCTTCACAGCCGTAATGAATAGGCAAATAGTATTAAATATAAGTACACTATTCCACTGTCACATTTTGCTGTTTTAAGCAGGAAAGGTGCCTTCGATACGTTTGAGGAGCAGAGCTTACAAGACGAAAATAACGCAGGGTTTCGACACACCTCTCCATCATTTTCTTTTCCTTCACTTGCCAATCAACTACTATTAGGTCTTTTAAAACCCCAAGCGAGCGAAACCGAACAGCTGCTAGAAAATTTTCTATGGGTTTTAGTAAATGCTGTTAACTGGTAAACAGAGTACATCATTTAATGGAGCAAAGTGACCAGTTTATCCAAATGCAGCAAGGACTTCTGTGTTTTTTGTCTAACCAAAACCAGACACCAGCTCAAGACGCTCAACAGTATTTATTTATATAGCAACCCACATCCCTGTACGGGACGGTGCTGCGTCTGCATCTCTCCAGCCAGCAAATGCTCTGACCCAGCCTTCATTCAGACCACTGGGCTCAGCTAAGGTCTGCTCCGTTTTCTTGTCAGCAAAGAATTAGAGAGATTTACATGTCCTCTCCCTCTGCTCAACTCACGTGCCTGTTTTGCACTTGGGAAAAAACCCACAAATATATCTACACAGCAAAGCCTCCTCTTCCTGCCTGTGCAAAACGAGACCTAAAGTGGCATTAATAAAACTAAGAAGTGTATTTTCAGTCTCAACCTTCCCTACGTCCAACCTGCCAGCTGACACACAAGGTTTGAGCCTCTATTTTCTGGTACATAAGCAACAATTTCCCTTGCTCAAATGCACCTTTTCACACCTCTGTTCCTGATGGAATTATTCCTAATTTGCATCTTATAAATCCTGTTTCTGGCTTAAATCCTTTTCCATAAGTTACCGGCGTTATCGGAGGAGCAGTGCCTTTGCCCTCGCCACAACACGTCGATGTAACGGGGCAAGGTAGGAAACGGGAAACCGATTTGCAAAGTATCAGGTTGTTAATCTTCTTTAAGAATTGAAGATCAACCCAGGCCCGATTCTAGAACATCTGTTATTTTAATAAATTATCCTTACTAAGAGGTCCGAGTTCATCACATCAATTTGTCTTGAGATGAAGCAACAACAGGACAAGGAAAGGAAAGAGGCAGAGGAGAATTTGGGTTTGATGCCACGATCCAGTGCTTCAAAAAGCTGTTCCTAACCCCTTCCAATTTTATAATAAACAGAATGTTCTTTATTCACTGACTCACTCATTTCCACAGTGTCCAAACCAGCCATGCTACCGAACCACCCTTAAGTGTTCAGAAACAGAGCAGTGTAATTCTGAAAGCACAATTTTCCAGTTTACGTTTGAAAAACACTGGCTATTTTCGCTCTCTGTCACCAACATTAATATTACATTTTCTCAAACTAAACTAACTCTTGTGAGAAGAGTCTTCATCCTTGCTCTCATTCAGGTGAATTAACTATTCTTAGTTAAATAGATTTGCTTCTAGTCTTAGTCTGATGACAGATTAACTCATGACTGGTAGGATTATAGACTTACTTCTGGAACTAAATCACTTTTGAATCTGAGTTATAGCTATTAGTTCTTTAAAGCTTAGCTGAACAGCTTTTAGTACCTCCTTTGTATTTTTGAAAGAATGATTAAACATCACTAAATCCAAGCTAAGGGCTCTTTCTCACAACTGTGAATAAACAGCTGATTTACCATTTTTTTTAAAGAACAGAGTTTTACATTATTTATTTATTTTTAAAGAATAATTAGTAGTCTTCTAAGTCCAGAACACTTGTCCTTAAAATTAAAACGTGTTTTCAATGTTTGTGCAGTTTTTATGCACATAACCTCCCATTTATTCTCCTCCAGACCAACCTGCTCCTCTGTACCCAGCATGGTGCTTCTGTTCCCATTACATTCCTCCAATTCCACAGCCAGCCAGCAAAGTCCTCCTGTACAGCAGCCAGCTACCACCTCCTCTCTACCGAGGACACCCAGCATACATTTAAGCATGGCTGATTTTTACTCAAAATATGAAATATTTCCATGCTATTTGCAAATAGTTTCATTACACGCCAACAAAGCAATGTAGAAGCAGCCACTAAGCAGCTATCTAGAGTCAGCCTCCCGACGTCCTCCTGATATTGCCATTAGTAAGGAGAGCAAGAAGCAGGCTTTCTCCAGACTTTTGTTTCTTGGCAGAAGGTGGAGATATTTAGCTATCACTCTCTCCATTCAATTAGAAGGGAGCCAGCTTGGTTCAACGAGCTGCCTTAACTCATTGCTTTTGCCTTCTATGTTTCCCTGAAAGGAGGCTTAGATAGGATAGTGAGGAGAGGAAAGCTTCCCTAGGAAGCAAAACCAACGCCACTCTGCATCTACTAATGAAAGGCACTGGATAGAAGAGCTGGAGGCATCACTGATGCTGAAATGATAACAGTTTAGTCGCACCCTGACAGCTACAGGCAGCAGATCTCCTCCAGTTCCCTACCCAAGCAGCCAGCCACTGATCCACATCCCCATCAGACGATGGGCTTTTCTTTTTTAAGTAGCAGACAATCCAAGTTTCAGTTGATTCAGCTGTAAGTAGCCCTGCGGATCACACGAAACCAGACGCATTCTGTGAATTAGAACGTATCATTTTTCACTGCTCGTTAATGACCGGGAAACCCCCGAGCCTCCCACAGCAGATCGCATTGTCCAGTTCCATCAACACAGCTACAGACACAGAGACTGGTTAAATCCACCCTTCGACCTCTCCCTGCACCCAGAAAACTCACCAGCTATTGCCGAGTATTAGAAACCCCCAGCGAACCCCAATTAGTCCAAAAAGATATCAGTGCCTCTTTTCCCGGCGCTAGGCAGGCCTGCAGGGGTGGGGGGAGGCAGCCGTGCTGAACTGTATTTGCTAAAGTTCAGTGCATGAAAAAATGATTTGTTCTGATAGACTACAGTTCAATATTTATGCAGATAATGCTCAAGCTCGAAGTCAGCCACAAATCTCTATCATTTTCTTAATACACAGGGCACTTGTTATTCAGCTGGAACACATTTAATATACAACAGAATGTGAAATTCTAAACTATCAAAAATTAGTGGGTCACGTCAGCTGCAGCACCAGGCAAGAGATGAACCGGGTCCCATCACACCACAAGCCAGCAAGGGTTTAATACAAAATACAGTTTTGCTGTTTGAAGAAAAGAAAAACACATTTGTCACACACTTCTTGGAGCAGAGTCGGGCTCGGAGACCCTGATCCCTCCCAGGGAAGTGGGGAGCAAAGCGTCAGCAACACAGAAACACGAGCCAGCGCCAACTGCTCTTCTTAGGGTACTCTTTTAGCATCTCTCCCTAAAAGCTACTTCTCACTTCATCTGCATCCCCACCTAGCCAGGCTGCAAAGGCCTTCCTTCCGTATCATTCTTATTTAAAGTTCAAAACCTTGAATTGTCTTCAGAGGCTTTTCAAAGCATGAGAGAGAGGGACAGAATATAATTATGGGACAGTATTTCTTCACCAGCTCTAAGCCGCCCACTGCAAGTGAATGGGAAAATATGGTTGCAAGGCAAATGCTTCTCACTCAAGTGGACGGATTTGCCTTTCAGTGTGAATAAGGGAAGGGAGCTGTGGTCACCATTTCTTAATCAGCTCAGCTGATGGCCTATAGAAGGTCTCAATGGAGGAACACAGCTGTGGCCCATAACTCTTGACTTGATCTTCCATGGTTGGGCTGAAAAGCCTGAAAAGAACAGAACTGCACTAAAGCTTTTCTCCATTAAATCGGGGCTTTCAAACCCGCCACTGGCTTCACCCGGGGGGGGGAAGTTTCTTTTTTTCGGTGCACTTGGTTAGAAGTTGAGTGTAAAGGGTTTTTGTGATATATATTACACAGTATATATATTATGAAGTATACTATAATAGACCAAGTATTATTTTCTTGTAAAGGCCAAGATGGAGCATGTTATTTAGTAATTCCAGCCCACTGCAGGCATTCCCGTGCCTGAGGACGTGGGGTTTGCTGCAGCTCGAGCATCCTTTTGCGTTTAAGTTACAAAACACTGAAAAAACATCCCCTCAGTCAGAACTTTCTTTTTTAAAGGAGTAAGTTTGTCACAACTGACACGCTACACAAGATACATTTCAAATGCACTCAGACCAACTTTGAGCTGTCGGATCTGTGTATCCCAGTTTAGTGTCTTCATTTCAAAGTGTGGCTGGATTCCACGGCCCGGGCACCGAGACCAGTAAGCGAGTGAGCACGTGGTGGGAAGGAACAGGGTAAAAAGCTTCTGGTTTTCAGATAGCTGCCTTTCTCAGCAAAGTTATTAAAAGGGCAGACTTCTCTGCAAATTACATTATAATTACCTAATTAAAGGAACTTACCTAGTGAGCCTTCTTTAAAAACTCTGAAGGTATGCCCCAACAATTTGGCATTTTCTGAGAGACTTCACGCCCATGTAACGGATTGGAGGTGTAATAGTTAACATGCACCCATTCCCTTCTCCTAAGCAAGATGCTAATTAACAACACTTAGCACAAAGCAGCCAAGTTTAGTAGACATAAGATAAGAAGAAAAAAAAAATACACTAACTCACTTCTTAGCACCACTTAAAAAAAAAAAAAAAAGTGGGGTTTATTCCCCTTTGGAAAGCAGCTGAATGCAGTGTAATACGTGCACGTTTTAAATTTGCATTTTCCTTGCTACACTGCGACATAAATTAGTGCAAATACACAAATAATTAGCTTTAGACCACCGATAAATTCTTTCCCTACAACACGGGCAAGGGACAGAACCTCCACCTCCATTTTTACCTTCTCTCCCCCCACTCGCACTTTAATCTTTTTTGTTTCAGTGGCGTGTTCAAGCTGCTCCGCAGCTCTGCTGCCAGTTGCAAGAGGCAGCCAGCATGCTGGGGCCGTAATTCAATGGCTCGCAAGCCACATAGGACTTAACAGCTTCACATGAGCCATCTTTGATCTAAAGTCTAATAAAACCAGAAGTGAAGAGCGTTAGCGTCGGTAAAACACGGAGATAGGAACAAACGACCGAGACCCTCCGATCTATAAATCCGATTCTGAAACGGTCCTGGTTTCTGTTAAACAATTTGTTGAATTTGCTTAGTAGACTCCAGAGCAACGATTCGTTAAGGGTTTCATGCTAACGAGGATGGTCTTCCATTCACCGGCATTGAAGGAGGGAGGGTTTTTTTCTATACAACCTACCGGCATCAACTCAACAGCCTGTTCATTGTGGTTAAGTGTTGAGGAAAGGTGAAGTGTTTATACACTGAGCAATTAACAATAGGCTGCCGAGACAAGAACATCTCCAAAGGTTTCATTCCCCAAAGGAAAAAAAAAAACCAAACCAACCAACCAACAACAAAACCAACCCTTGATGAAATATTCACGACGAAAACCACAAAGGTTGTTAAACAAAGTGAGAAACCTCCAGTTATGTCTCAGCCACTGGGGAGGACTCCTGCAGAAAATAAAGAATTGGGGGGATCTTTCAGAGCCGGTCCCACCACGCAGCTCAGAGCGAGCTGTCGCTGGAGCTACCTCATCGTCTTCCTCTTCCCCCATCTCCCTCTTCCTCCATTCAGCCCGAATTGCTGCACCCCCGTACAGGCAAAGTTTGCAACAACTTATCTTAGTATCTTCATATTCATTTCTAACAAACAATTCTGAAACAAAACCCTTAGTTTTGTTTTGACTCTGAGACAAGGTCAACTTCGGGAACCCTTTCACACTTCCCCAAAGCAAAAAATGCACGTGAAAGATTTCACATGTGCCTCCTAAGACAGAAGCTGACTCCTGTAGTATTTCCATTTGTTAGCTATTCTAAATCTACCCACTACCATCTTCCAAGGGCTGGGAAATCACTAAATTTCACTGTATGAGTCCCAGTGTAAGTCCTAAGAAATTTCAGTACAATAATACCTAACAACAGAAAAAAAAAAAAAAAGGCCAATATAAATAGGATCTTAAAAGACTTTTATACCACCTCTGCCACAAGAGAAAGCGCTTCTTTGTCGCTCCTTCTTGGGTGCCGAGACAAAGCAGTAACTACTTTTAAAAAACCCCAATTAACAAGTTAAGCACGTTTTAGCACTGAAGAAAACAACCTGCGAGGTCTGATGCGAGCAGAGAGCTGCAAGCAAGCGAACACCAAGCGAGGGATCGCGATTAATCGCAAGAAATCCACTGCAGCAAGCACACTCCAGGCTTTCCCACCCCGAAGCAGAGGTGACACACCAAGCCAAACGCGCCCTTTTTTTCTTCTCCATCGCAGCAAACCCGCGATGAACGGCACAACACGCGCAAGGCAGATCCTTTGCCGTTCCCCTCGAGCTCACCAATCCAAGCACTAACCAGCCCAAGCGCTCGCCGTTTCCTTTCGCAAGTGGCAGCACACGAGGCTTATTCCCAACTTCCCCGTCCTCCCAGGCCTCCAGCGCGTCGTGTCAACCACAGGGCTTTGTACCACATGCAATCCGAATCTCGGCAGGAACCGCAGCGACCGATTCTTTCCTAACGATCTTTGGACACACAGCAGCTAAATAAATCCCCAGTTTTGACTTACTAGCTCCAACAGTCTCTAAACCATTGCATATGTCACTATTGTTAAGTCCCGCTCCTGAATAAACGAAATTCTTTGTAACAAACAGAACTTGCACAAGACCAAAAATTATTCCAGACCTGAAAAGCTGCCAACTTCAAAACGCCCTTTTCACTTGAAGTCAGCTCACATTAATAAGAATGATGGGGGGGGGGGGAATAAGCAAGCGTTGACCGTTTGCAGCCTTGTGTTTGAAAGCACGCCTAGCTCAGAGACATCAAATGCTGCTCACGTTTGGCACGTAATTTTCAAATATTTGCACCTAGCCGCTTTTCAAAGCAATTAAAAGCACCAGCAAATGCTTTTGTTGCCCTCTCCTTTTTTTGTTTAACATCCTATCAACATATCTGACAATTGTTAAACAACAGCAACCCCCAAGCACGGGTGCCAAAGGCAGAGCAGCAGAAATCCAGCGCAAACCTGCACCTACTGCAGGCTGCGGACAGGACGCAACTCCAGACACTTCTGTTAAACGACACTTGTTTAATCCAAGGGCAAGTTTAATCCACTGCGTTCACACCCACGCAGAGTTTTTATATCCAAATTCCACCGATTTACCTGCTCTCATCCTCCCTGCTCCTGCAGCTCCTTCTGCCCTCATTCTCACATCCCAGCTGTGTGTTTCCTCTCCTCAAGCAGCAGCTTAGAGCTCATCGCCACCAACAGTTCCCTTCCTCCCCCTCCCCGACACCTTATTTTGGCTTCCAGTCCCACCTCCCTCTCATCCCTTTTAATCTGGTCCCTATTTTTTGCCTCGCCTTCGCACGAGAGCGATTGATACTACTTCAGGAGCAGCTCCCGCTGCAGTCAGTCAGTTTTCCCCGGGGTGAGGACTGGGTAGCACCTCTCTCGTCATTCCCTGCACGCTCCTCAGGTTCCAGTGAGCATCTTCTCCAAAGGCAGCAGTACAGAAAAGGACCAAATTTGGCAACATTTCGCACGAGAGGAGCTCAGCGACTCTTTCCCCGACTAAAAGTACAAGTGTAGCTCTGAAAAGCAAAGACGCCTCTTCCCCTCCTCTATTTCGAAATACCTGGGTGCTGTCGTCACGCCTTTCGCTACCCTCGTCTGACTGTACCTGGAGATCAGGGGCTGTTCCGACACACCGATCGCGCTTCTTTTTCCTACGTACAATCGCACGTAACACGATTAGCAGGCGCGTCTCCCCAAATTAGCAGCTTTTCTAAACCTGACTCCGCTTTGCGGGGGCTCGCCCACAGGAGCGGGATTTCCTCCGGCTGCGGGAGTGGATCCGAATCCCCGCGACCCTCTCGGTGTTTAGAAGGGGATTTTAAAGCGTGGAGGTGACGCTCGCCATCGACAGACCTAAACCCAAGACACCCCCGGCCCCCCCTTAACTTCTGCTGTTTACCTTTGGGGTGGTGGGGAAGACACGAACCCCACAGCTCTCAATTTCGAAAATAAATACGAATCGGCACCGATTTCCCCCATTTCCTGCCCCCTCTCCAAGCACAGTACGGGGGGTTGCAGGGGGAGTTTTTCAGGGTCTCCCCCTCCCCGCTAGTACCCAGGTCACGACCTGCGGCACTCACCCCTCCACCGGCGCTGTCCCCCCCGCTCCCCGCAGGCCGAGCCCCTCGGAAGGGCCCGGTGCTGGGGTGAGGGGTGAAGGGGGTTGAGGGGGTGTCGCTCCCACGGCCCCCGCGCCTCAACAAAGGGAAAGTTGCGGAGCCGCCGATCCCGACGCGGGGCTCCCACCCGCAGACAAAGGCGGCGGCGGCCGGCGGGGCCGAGGCGGGGGGGAGGGGGTCAGGGTCTGCCTCAGCACCCCCCCCAACTCCGCACCCCCAACCGCACCGAGAGGGGCCCCTCTGAGGAGGGGGGGGGCACCAAGGACCCCCCAGCCCCCTCCTCACAGCGAAGTGCCCCCACCGTAGCCCCCCCCCCTCTGCCCTCGGGGGGTCGCGGCTTCTCGTGCCCCCGCTCCCCCCCCCCCCCCCAGCACCCCCCTTTCAAGCCCTCCCCGCCCCCGCGCCAGGCAGAACCCAGCGCGAGAACCCGCGCGGGCCCCCACCACACCCC